>JAJJMA010055083.1:4353-15513 GCA_023529015.1 Papaver nudicaule
ACACATAAAAATTGAGTCATAAACAAAATTAAATAATTAAACTGATTTTCAGGGAGGGATTCATTTTCATCACTTTCAATCGGGAGGAGGTGGTGGCGGCGGCGGTGGCGACGTAGGAGGTGGTGGTGGCGGCCCCATGTGCCGGCAGTAATAGTGAAACATGGGGAGAAGTGGAAGGAGGAGATTTAGATTTCAAGGCATAGCCGTATAATTTTTGCGTGTCAACTATAAACCTATTCGATTAGTTTGTTTCTCTGGAATCTCACACCTTAAATATCTAGTAAGCTTCCATGATAATTCATTTATTGGAACTCTGAAGCTCACAAGGTTGTGTATGACTGCTGACTGTAGAAACTAATAATTCTTCTTTGATCATTCCTCTATTTGCCTCTGTTGAGATAGTTGTTTTTTTCTTACATCAGTGACGAGTAAGGATTGTAGATCAATATTAGTGTATGAATTTCGAATTTTCGCAATTCATACATTTGGGTAGTAACTCCACGCTGTATCTTTAATATTGTCACAACCAAATGGTTCATTAATTCTTCCCTAACTATCTATCTCTCCACCAGGACTGAAGTTGTGGTTTTGAGTAGGTGAGTTACGAGTACCTACGTACCTGCCAAAACAAACTCGATCGGAGTTGCCTACCTACTATGTAACTGTCCCCAGTTGCATGCATTTGTGTGAGTCTGAATTTGTGGCATGCATGATTCTGTGGTTGAGATGATTTGCCAACCTACTCCAATCTTCTGGTGCACTACTATATATATATTGATCGGATTTACCATTACTAATCTTCACAGAAGAGAATACTGTTATCGATGATCTTATTGTGGATTCAAAGGGGGAAAAAAATACAAATGGGTCTTGGATTCAAAGGGGACAATTTTGTATGGGATTGTGGTGGTAGAGAATCAAACACCAGAATCAAAGAAAAGAAAATCAAATGAGATGTTAGAGAAAACTGAGATTGTCGGCCGATTATCATCTTCCCAATATTTTCCTCTCAAAATCTACAATTGTAAGTATGTTGTTTTTTCTGTTTCATTCTTTTAGTAGTAGACGAACTTTTGATATACACTGCTGCACCATCTCATTTCTTGATGGATTATTTTACCTTTTGCTTGTCATCACTTTTTGCTTCTCCAATTATTTCCCCCGTTTTCATATTAGTATCAATTTGTTTGCAGGGCTTTACCGGTATTCGGTTGGACGTGCCAAGAGTTGGGGTACCATTTGCTTAAAGTCTCCCAATCTCTTCTGAGCAAGTCCATAATCGAAGTTCCACTCGATTGTGGAAAGCCTTTTAACTCCTAATCTTCCAGAGGGTTATTTTGGTAACGCTATATTCGACTTTGCGCCGAAGGAAAGTGCCGGAACTTGATATCTGGTCATCTAAGTCATGCTGCAGGTGTTACACACAAGTATGCAAAAAATGAATATTTTAGGTCTGCTGTTGATTTTCTAGAATGCCATGCATCCGGATATCAGTAGTTTGATCAGAAGTGCCCAACGATTCAGAGGCTGGAATATCAGTAACCCAAGCTGGGCTAAAATGGAAAGCAGAAAAGTCGTCCGGGTTGGATCTGTGTTCGTTTTCACCTTACTTAGGATTATAGCTCGTTTACATTCAAATTAAAGAACTGGTTAATACCGAAACGAATGTATCTTAAGTTTAGAGAATTAAAAAATAAAATTTGTGTAACAATGTTGATGCTGGAGGAAACTGAGTTATGTGTATCTTCTCTTTTGTATTAATTCTATTTGTGAGAGATGACTTATTTGTGTGGCACTTCTACTGGTTTGCTGTTTCGTTTGTGATCTGATGATTTAAGCTTCACAGTGCGTACGGTGTGACTGGTTGAACAATGGGACTGTGATCATCACTCTCTTTCGGTTTACCCTGTCAATTAGCACTGGAACTCCATGAAATTCCAGTGCTAATTATCTAATTCTTTCTTTCGATATGGGAGATGAGAATTTCAGGGAAGTTCCACTTATATCACAAGTCGAAGAACTAAATCGTTCGCACCATTCCAGGGGGAGAACTAAACTAGGTGTTGTAGGAGGGTGCCTATGTGTAGTTCATTCTGGTTCTTCTGAATTCCAAGTATGGGTTATCAAGGATCACAAAAGGAAGGAATCCTGGACTCAATTGTTCATTGTCCAACTCCCAATAATCGAAGAAAAAGTTGTGTACCGAATGACACGAACTTGAGAATGGTAAAATTGTATTCCAAGCCGATAGTGACAGCGGTACTTATTTGGTTGTATATGACTCGGTGCACCCAAAACCTAAAGTTTCCGGGATTTATATCACATGTCAAGATACAACAAGATCAGTATACAACCTTATGTGGAGAGTCTGGTGTCAATTTCGGGCACATATATTGCAGGGTGGGAGGAAGAGTTTCCAACCTTACAAAAGCAAGCAGTAAGGAAGGATCAAAAGCGTTACAGAAAATGTAAAACTGATGGATGGAAAAAGCAGTCTAGCTAGCTGCTGGTGAAGAAGCAAACCGAGAGAAGAAGCAACATAGGGGTGGATTTGAAATTAGCTAGGATGATTATTGACATGTATTTTCACATGGGCGTGCTTGAAGTTGGCATTTGAAGCCTTCGATGCGTGTACTTACAAAAAAGAAAATTCCTCATGAAATCAATCTTTTTGTACTTTGGCCGGTGCACCTAAAATATCACGATGATTTTTGGAGGACCACAACCCCCGTTAAATGACCATAGTCTCCAAAATGAACCTTACAAAATTATCACAAAAACAACCGAGGATTCAGCTCAGCTGTATGGCTTTTCACTCCTACTTGGAGGCTGGCAAAAGCTGAGTGTAATCCGCGTGTAAGAAGAACCTACTACTAAGCTATAGTACTAGAGACCACTTTTTCCAAACAAAGCCAGGAAATGAAAATCGCCAAGATAGATCCCTAAATTCTGCCTTAATCCCTAGACTTTCAATTTCTGTGGAGATCCTTCACAAACGGGATTTTGATTGATGAAATTGATGAAGAACTTCAATGAGATCTTTCCAACAGAGATCATTTTAGACATCTTGATTCGTATACCTGCTGAATCAGTACTAAGATGCAAGTCGGTGTGCAAAACATGGAGGAGTCTCATTCAACATCCAAAATTTCCCAAACTGCACTTAGCTCGACTCAATCACCCCGATTCAACCACCGAGTCCGGTAAGCTAAGATATGTTTTTCTAGATGAGGAAGATTATGATGCTGATAGACATCTTTGCTGTTTTGAATTCAATGAAAATGAGGATTGGAATCATGCGAAACCCATACATAAAAAGATCATGTTAGAAACAACAATTAATTGTGAAGATTACATCTTGATTGGTTCGTTTAATGGTTTGATTTGTATTTACCGAACTCTAAATTACTCGTATGATGTTATGATTATGAACCCGGTCACAAGAGAATACTTTCTTCTTCCAGATTTTGATTTTGATAAATATACCCGGTCAAAATCGATTTCGTATCAACATTTGGCTTGTGGATTCGGTTACCTTGCTGAAACGAACGAGTACAAAGTTGTTAGGATTTACAATGTCAAGCATGTAGGAGAACCTAATGTTGTAGAGGTCGTGGTGTACACCCTTGGAAGTGGTAAGGGATGGAGACATGTTGGGAAGTTTGATTTGGGTTTTGGATTCTACCCACCTTGGGGGCAAACAAATGGTGTGTTTCTGAATCGGTGTCTTCATTGGAGGAATGGTGAAGTAGATATGGTTGTGGTATTTGATTTGGCCCAAGAGAAGTTCCGTGACCATATTCCACCACCTCCAATGCTAATGGAACCTAACGAAGATGATGATGATGATGATGATCAATTCGAAGTGGGAAGAGTTTTTTCCAGGGAGTCATCAGGTAGCTAAGCCAAGACCGATTTCGGACCATATCCCTATACAACTGGTAATATCTGCAATTGGCAATGGTCCTAGGCCTTTCAAGTTTGAGATCATGTGGCTACAAGACAGTAATTTATATGTCCTTATGGAGGTGTGGTGGCACACTTTGCAATTTTCCGGCAATCCAGGTTTTATTTTTTGCAAGAAGCTTCAAGCCTTAAAAGGTATTTTATTGGAGTGGAATAAGAATACTTTTGGCAAAGTTAACAAACTGATGAATGATAGTCTTGAGAAGATTGCAGTCTTGAAAAATACAAAGTATTGATGATTTCCCAAAAATGACGTCAAGGATTTCAGGCCGATCAGTTTGATCAATACTTTGTACAAGATTATCACTAAGGTTCTATCTTCTCGGTTAAAGAGGTACCTCCCTAAACTTATCAGTGAATCTCAGAGTGCTTTTGTGGCGAATCGACAAATAGTAGATAGTATTCTTTTGGCCAATGAATGCATAGATTCTAAACTCAGAGAGAACCAAGCTGGGTGGGTTTTTAAGTTAGATGTGGAGAAAGCCTATGACCGTGTGAATTGGCATTACTTGGATCTAGTGATGGAAAAAATGGGTTTCGGCAGTAAATGGAGAAGATGGATATTTTCTTGCATTTCTACAGCTCATTTTTCTGTATTAGTTAATGGGACTCCGGGCAAGATGTTTACTAGCACTAGGGGTCTTCGGCAAGGTGATGCCTTATCTCCCTTTTTGTTCACTTTGGTTATGGAAGGTTTGTGCCAGATGATTGTGAAGTTGACTGAGCAAAACTTGCTGCAAGGTTTCAAAATGTCAGAGTCAAGTGAATCTATCTCTCATCTGTTGTTCGCAGACGATACTTTGATTTTCACCGTAGATTCCCCTCAGCATATACAACTGGTTAGAGCTACATTTATCTGCTTCGAGTTAATTTCTGGTCTTTCGGTCAATCCAACCAAGAGTCAAGCCTTTGGGTTAGGCCCTACAGAGGCTGGGGAAGTTGTTTCTATTTGTATGGGGTGTCGACATGAAGATCTTCCTTTTATTTATCTAGGGATGTCAGCCGGTGCTCCCTATAGAAGTAAAATATTATGGGATTCTATCGTGGAGAAGACAGAAAGAAAACTTCAGGGGTGGCAACGTTCAAATCCATCATACGGCGGCAGGTTGGTTTTATTGCAACATGTGCTTAGTACTCTTTCTATATATGTTATGTCTGTTTTCTCAATTCCCTCTTCAGTAGTCAAGAGACTTATTGGTTTGATGAGAAATTTTTTGTGGAGGAGTTCGGTGCTTCATAGAAAATATGCTTTGGTTTCATGGGAAAAAGTTTGCAAAAGTAAAGCAAATGGGGGCCTGGGAATAAGAGATTTGGTGAGGTTCAATGATGCCTTATTGTGTAAATGGTTATGGAGATTTTCAACAGAAAGGGGTAAAATGTGGAGGGTCTTAGTGGGTCAGAAGCATGGGGTGGACAAGAATGAATGGGATGCGACTACGAACAAGATGACTTATGGGGTAGGGGTTTGGAAAGCGATATGCAATAGATTGGATAAGTTTAAAGAGGGGCTGAAGTATACAGTTGGGAAAGGCGACAAGATTAGATTCTGGCAAGACCATTGGGTGGGAGAAGGTCCTCTTCAGTCTTTATTCCCAAGCCTTTTTGACCTCTCGCGCAAAAAAGATCTTTGGGTAATACAGTTCTACCATCTTGATTCTGATGGTCGTATTAGCTGGGATCTAGAATGGAGAAGAAGAATGACTGATGGTGAAATTAGAGAAGCTGTGGTGTTATCGAGTCTTTTGGAGATGGTTACAATCTCAGGGGCAGAAGACTCTCGACATTGGAAGTTTGAAAAGGATGGCAAATTTACGGTGAAATCTTGTTATGAGCATATGGAAGTTCCAAGAGATGACTTATTTCCGAAGGATGCTGTTTGGAATTCCAACGTGCCATCTAAAGTAAGTTTCTTCATATGGCTTATCCATCATAATTCCATTTTGACTGCAGACAATCTTCAACGAAAGGGACTTATCTCGGCTAATAGGTGCATACTGTGCAAGGAAAGTTTGGAGTCCGTCAATCACCTTCTTCTTCACTGTAGTAAGGCAATTGTTATATGGAATCATTTCAAGAATTTGTTTGGGGCGAGTTGGGTATTCAATGCTCAAGTCAAAGACAATTTTCTTGACATAAATAGGAGCGATCTTACTGAAGCAGGAAAGTTTATGTGGAATACAATCCCTTATGCCATTTGTTGGAGTATTTGGAAAGAACGTAACAGTCGTATTTTCGAGGAGCTAGAGAGAACTGAGGAGAAGCTTATTCTGGATATTAAAGCACTGATTTTGTATTGGGCGATTCCTTCATCGGCTCTCAAGGACATCCGTTTCCAAGATTTAGTGCATAAGTGGGCTGAGATTGTCAAGAGATAGTTTGTTTCTACTTTTCTCTGTTGGGAGGGGACTCTTGCTTGTGCGGTTCCCTTTCTTTCATTTTTTTTCTCCTTTCTCTGTAGACTTTTTTACTCTTTTACTCACATCAATATATTATAGTTTTGCTGAAAAAAAAAAAAATGATGATGATGATGATGATGATGATGATGATTTCAGCGTGATAGGGGTTTCCGGTGGTGGGATTTTATATTATGCAGTTTCTCAATTTGATGAAGGAGAGAAATTTGATGAAGTATGGCTGTTAATGAAGAAGGATGATAATCATGTTGGGAGAGGACAGGAGGAACAACAGTCATGGGTTTGGAGTAAACCTGACATTCTTGAACAAACTGAACCATTCGCATTTAAGGAGCAGGATAGTGTTTTACGTTATGACCAGGGCAACATCAAAGAATTTTGCTCAGAGAATTCAACCTGGACAAACCTTGGGGGTTTTAGTGAAATATCTCTTCAAGTATTTCCACACAAGCACACGTTAGTTTCCTTGAAAGATTTGGGAGAAGAAGATGTGGAAATTTTGAAGACACCAGTAATGGAGACAGATAGCAGTGAATCTGACAGTGAGGAGACATATAGCAGTGAATCTTCGAGCGATTAGGGGAGAAGCAAATGCTGCTGGAAACTGGTAATCTACATTTGACTGTTTCAGTTTATACTATATATTCATATGCTTAAATATTTTTATGGGTTTAATTTTGAGATTGGATGATATGAACCTATAACTATTGATAGTTATGTATAATAACTGTTAGCATGTATCTACAGCATCAATCTCAACTTTATGTGAGTGTTTTTGTATGCAGTTGCGCTTTGTTGCTTTGTTAGTCACTTGAGCTTATTTCATTGGGAGAATGTGATGCATGCTTTACCAAATTGTTTATGTCATTATCCCGGCAGACAATTATCGGGAACCAATTCGAAGTTTCTCTAATTTTCCTCTGTTTTGACATTGAAAGTCGCCATAATGCATTAGGAAGTCGATGCTATTTATTGACAACAATCAGAAGCATGAGAAATGGAGAAACTAGATAACATAAGAATAGCACCGTTGTACCAGAGAACATTTTCTTTGGACATCATGTACCAGACTGCTAGTTATTAATATATTCTTTTACCGAGTTTGTGGAAATTTACATAGACGGGTTATGCAACACATACCCTTTTGAGGAGGCATATGAGATTTACCCCCCAATGGGATGGTAGCAAGACATTATTGTAGTGGATTATCTATATTAATTGTCTTTCCTCTAAATACTACATTATAAGAAATTCAGTAAGCTGGGCTGTCTCTTGAGGTAGATTTTGACTTGTAGACACGCTTTGTTGTGTTAAAGTTTAGTAGTGTATATATATCCAGGAAGTGTCTAACGATTGCTTATTTAACCTGGGGTATAGCTCAAGATGCCGAGAACATGATTTCCTGGAGTGAGTTTTTTGGATGGAAATTGGTTGAGCACAATTATTTGTAATTTTCTTTATGCGAGTGTTTTCATATGCAGATATGCACTTACACTCTATTACTTTGTTAGTGATGCATGCTTTAGTAAAATCCCCGAGAGAAATCCCTAAGTTCTGCTGCTTCCCCATTTCAACATATTGGAAGCCGTAAAAGTAGGGCCGGGTTGTTTAGTTTTGGAGTTCTGGAGTCGATATGTCTCTATGCATTTGATTGTTGAAAAGATTCTTGGTTATACAGATGCTGTTTTTGATTGTCAGAAGAAGAAAATCCTTTTTTTTAGATAATATGAACTGCAGCTATCATGTTCATCCGTACTTGTATGAATATCCATTGTGAAAACAATTAGTCAGATTACACTTAGGTTTGGGGGCTTCTGCATGCTGTTATAGACTTTGAAATGAGTATCTACGGGCTCGTTTTTCGTGGATTGCAATATTGCAGGAAATTTCTCAATATGGCTATACCATTTCCCGGCAGATCAGATTGACACATAGAGACTATTATTAAGTTACCGGTTTTTGAAGGTTTACTGGTCTTGGCCCTAATTCCTAAAGAGTAGCCATAGAATTCTTAACGTTATTTTCGTGCGCTTCCCTGTTATTTTCGTGCGCTTCCCTGTTTCTTGCTTGTGTGATCTGTAATCTAATCCCTTGTATCAAGTAAGCTTCTAGTCTCATAATGAATCTCACACTGTTGTAAATGTTTACTGCAAAAACTAATAAAATTGCTATGTTTAATTTGTCTCTGCAAGGATACTTTTCGCTACATCTGACAATGGATTTTGATTTTCCTGCAGGTTTTTACCCCAAGAGAATGTTTAACTTGGATGTTAAGAGTGGGAAGCTTGGGATGTTTGTTTGTTCTCTTAGATCCTGTCCTTGATGGTTTAACACTAGTTTTCGCAATGTTGCACGGCACAACTAGGTTTCTTTTTTTATGAAACTCAAATCTTTTTGTTTCAACAAGAGGACATGAAAGTTTTGTGTGTTATGAAGTTCCAAATACTTGTACATATTAATAGATCCAGTGAACTTTTTTTCTAGCTTCAATTATCGTTCTGTATGGAGTCTATGTATTGTTATTATCCCTTTTCTTTACAGGTTCTTAAAAGATACTAGTAAAGTAGTTTTAGTTTTGGCTTGAATCTGGAACAGCCAGGACAGCAGTATCCAGTACTGTCGGTATTGAGAGCAGTTTTACGGTCTCAATTTTCCATGTTTTACTTTTAAATCATGGAAAATTGCGAGTGTGCAGGGGCTTTAGACAGATCTCAAGCCTTTTGGGTCGTCTGGCTTTAAATCAATGATGATTATGTTGGGGACTTCTGTTTTGGCAACTGTCTGATTTAAAAATTTTGCCAAATTCTATCAATTTGGCTACTCTTCATGAATCCAATCTTTACTCTCAAATTCATTTTCACGTCCGTAAAGTGGCAGTAGTAATTTCATGGAAGCAACCTAGCTACAAAGCGTGGAACGTGCTTAGTAGGTTAGGTATTCACATTTATGATTTTGGTTAGGCATTGCAAAGAGTACATTCTGGCAAAGTAGCATTTGCGAGGTCGGATGGAATTAGCATCGGCCGATGGAATTTTCATTGACACATGATCAACCAATGGTAGATCCATCTAAATCGATGTGAATACTATCGGTAAATGATTTCGATCTGTAAATGCGGCCTAGGTAGGTTTAGCATTCACCTTTAGAATTAATGACCTTAGGCATGGGGCTGTTTGGGTTGATGTTTATGAGAAGTTGCAAATAAAATGTGGAATGTTGTAAAACCATTGGCGATGAAATTTAGTAGTTTGAGTTCGAAACTCGTCAACATAAAATTCTTTACCGTTTTAAAAAAAAAAGTGAAAATGGGGTGTTGGAGTAGGTATTCACATTTTCCATCTTATATATGTCATACCATGAAATGCCTATTCAGGATGGAGTTTGTCAGCAGATATCACTGTAGTACAATGGTAAAGTTGGTAGGTGATGACATTAGCGACCTGAGTTAGAAACTTGCATCGGGGTGGGGGATTTTTTTAAAAAAAATACGGATGGAGTTTGTCATATGAACAGTGTGAGTAAGCAACATGCGATACTTTCTCTGTTTCGAGATTCATACTGCAATGCATGTGCACATGCAGGTGACTCCAAAGGGCACATCCTTGAGCAAATGAACAATATTTCTTTGATTCCAAAAACTAATAATCCCCAAAAATGCTACTCATTTTAGGTCTATTTATCTTTGCAATATATACTTCTTATAGAGTCATATCCAAATTACTTGATTCTAGTATAAAATGTGACGTTGTTATTCATTTTGCTGGACTAAGGCTATTGGAGAGAATGTTGCGAATCCGAAACGCTATCTAGAGAAGATTGCATATGTAGAGGACTTCAACTTGGTCTCCATGAATCCGTATAAGGCGTGTCTCAACGTTCAACCAGCTATTGGAATACCTAATGTTCCAAATCAGGTTGCATTACCTGTAATATTTTATGCTAGATGTAGGTACCAGAAATCTGAGGGACACGTGGCACCATCCTAGGGGCGGTAGCAAGTTAGTGAATATACCGAGAGGTATGGGGTAATCCCTAAAAGTAACTGACCGCACCCCACTTAAGGATTAGACGCGTGTAAAGTGCGACAGGCTAAAAACACGGGTAAGGTTGAGGGTACTACAGAGGCATTAAATGCCAAGTCAGAAAGAGGAATACAGCTGTTTGGCACCAGTCAAACTTAGGGTTCTACTTGGTTTACGGTCAAACAGTCTGGAACCTACAAGACTAAGAATATCCTATGGAAGGTCCTATTAGGGACTGGCCTCAGAGAATACTCTCAGAGAAGATACGGCGCGAGAAGGACTAAAAGGAGTCATATTCTAGAAGGTACGTTGCAAGGGACATTCTGAGAGATGGTATAACTAGAAGATCGGAGGCCAGAGGCTATACGGTGTCTAAGGAAGGCTCAAACATACCTCTGGGAGGTATCTCAAAAGACTGACGTCCAGAAAGGAAGACTCCCAGAAAGGATTGAGTATCTCGAGGAATAAATAGAAATAACTTAGTTTCCATAGCCCTTGTAACACTAGAATATATACTACCTTACCTTCTTGCCTATAAATACCCAGCTCTTGAAGAGTTAAAGAACCAAGTTAGAACTCACAAGGGAAACCCTAGGAGACTGGATACGACATCCTACAACTAGGTTTGTGACTTGTGAAGTGAGAACTTGAAGAAGACTTGAAGACTTGAAGATAGTAGATCAAGACTTGAAGATAGTAGATCAAGATTTGAAGAAAGCTTGAAGACTATTTAGTTAATTGTGAAGGTAGCTAAGCCT
>JAJJMA010055113.1:0-10085 GCA_023529015.1 Papaver nudicaule
GTTTTAAGTGTTTTCAAACTAATATGAGTTTAACCACGACCACGACCTCTTCCACCACCGCGACCTCCACGAGCACTGGTACTAGCACCTCGAGTCTTTTTAGCTGGTGGTGCGTCTTGTGTAGCCTCACCACCACCACGACCTCTTCCACCACCACGACCTCTTCCACCACCACGACCTCGTTTAGGCCGTGGTTCTTGTGCATCCTCATGTGCAGCGCTTGTTGTGGCTTCATCCCTCCTTGTCTTGCGCTTTGCCCTCTCCGGTGGTGGCTCTTGAGATTGTCCAAAAAGATCTCCTCGTCTTTTATTCTCCAGGTTCAACAATTGGTCTAGAGCTTTCTTCAAGATCCTCTCACTCCTCTTATCTATACCACCTTTCACAAGCACTGTCTCGAACTCCTTGATCATTTTGCCGACTCGAGGTCTCTGTTTTCAATCATACAACATACACTAAGTACATATATATAATGATTAAAGTTAATAGGACACAAGCGAATACTTACATATACATCGACGGCTTCTTTTGGATCAGCAATCAACTTTCTATTATCAGGGCGTATGACATGAGGATGGGAAGTCCTCTTCAACCACTCCATATAATCAGAGTCGACCCAATCGTTCGGAGAGATAGGAGTATCAAGAGGGACCAAATGCTCAGCTCTGTTGTCCCAGTCAGTGGATGTACAAGGAGGTGTGTGCACAATTACAATTGAACCCTCATAGGCCTGACTTTCCTCCCTATCCAAGTCACCCAATCCGAGCGCCTCTTCGATTGGTTCGTTTTGTACACCACCACATTGACGAGCCACTCTTGTCGGATTGTAGAAAACATATCCGGTGGGGTGAAACAGAGGTCCAAAGTAACTCTGTATGCGGCTACGAACACTTGATCCTTCTTCCCTCCTTGCAATATAAGGATCAAAGACAACTTTCTCGACGGGCAAGTTGTCCAATCGAGTCCTGATCTCAATCAAGGTTCGATCTTGTCCCGAGGGCTTCCCATTGTACAAGAATTTGCTCCCCAGATAGTGTTGCTCCTTCCAATCAGGGTTGGGCAGCGCCCTTTCGGCAAACTCAGGAAAGTGCAAATATATGAACGCCTACAAGTGAAGCATGGGAGTATAAGATACTAAGTATACTATACTCTTTGGATAACGACAAATGAAGGTACATGGATTACCTGAAGTAAAGGCATACTTCCCCCAATTTGATCCTTCTTCGCCCTAGAAGCTTTTCTCATCTCATTCAACAAGAATGCAAGACAAGCAGTGCCCCATGAGATCTCATTCAACCTATCCAAGTCAGCCAAAAACTGCACATAGGTGGCATTCACCCGAGAACCAGATGTGTCGGGGAATATGACACTTCCCAAGATGTAGAGAATGTACGCAGTGGCTGTCGCAGTGACCCGCTCGGGAGCCAACTTGCTCTCCTCATGTAGCCGCAGAGTCCCCATGAATTGGTCCCTCAGAGATTTCAATTGGAATGTCTTCGACCTTTGTTTTCCAGACCACATCTCTGTATTGGTCTTCGCCTTGTTCCAACCCAATTTGGCTTCGGTAAAAGCATAGATAAGATCCCAATGAAGGTCCTTGTCGAATGCGGAGTCGGTGGGGGCGCCGTCCACGTCCTTGAGGAAGTCCATGTCCTTGGTAAAGCCGATGCTCCTAACTGATTTGCCTTCAATACTTAGACCTGTAATCTCATGAGCATCATCCGGAGTGATGGTCATCTCGCCAAAATGGAAGTGCATAGAATCTGTCTCCCCATAATACCTCTCCATGAAGGCAGAAACAAGTGGTTTGTCATATCCAACTGTGGAAGTACTGGCAATGGCAGGATACAACCCCGAGTTCTTGACGATCTCTACCACTGAGGGGCTTCACCGCTAGCTAACCACGCCTCCAAAGCTTCAGGATCCTCAGGGCGTTCACCTACCCTTTCCAAGGGCCACATATCCATCTTTCCCGCCTCCGATTGGTGTTTGAGAAGACGTATTGCATCCTCGTGGTCCTACAAAATGTTGATATGTTTTGTTACATGAAATGAAGTTATGTTGGATGAATAAACGAAGGAAAATAGAACTAAATGAAATACTTACGATGGTTCTGTAGACGATATTGGCCCAACTACCCACATAGCCCCATAAGACATCCATACTATCCAAAGGTGCACCTAGCTCGTCGTCGGGAAACATCTGCTCTTCGGTTGGCATGTAACTCCTCATTTGTTTCTTAGCCTTCTTTTCTTCAGCCCCCTGTGGTTGTTGTGCTGGTTGTTCAGGTTGTTCAGCTGCCTCCACGACAGTCAATTCTTCACCCGCTGGTTGTTGAACAGTTGTCCCTTCTTCTTGTGTCTCTTCACCTTGAACAGTTGGCCCTTCTTTTTGTGTCTCTTCACCTGCATCAGTTGGAGGTTCTTCAACTGTTGTTGCTGTTGAATCGGAGATAGGTTGATCGACATCAAGCTGTCTGGCAGTAGTATTTTTACGACTGGCCGCACTCAAAGGTGCACCACCCTGTCGACGGGGAGCCAATCTAACTTGTGTGGCGGAAGGATCTGCAACAGGATCCTGTCTCTTCTTCTTGACAACCTCTTTACCCTTAGCCTGTGGTGTGTTTGATTTCATGTTTTCCCTACAACACAAAACAAGAAACAAATTAACAGTTACACAGTGAAAAAGGAGGGGTACCGAAATACTACCAACTTTTCGTTTTTGGCTCGTGAGTCTTATGGTATAGAGTTTGGACGATCTCAAAAATCAATATCCAAACCTCTAACTGGAGTAGTCTCGACAGTTAGGTAATAACGTACTACTTGGTGCTTTAATTATAAATCAGAGTTATAATGCGGAAAGTAAAAGCACACAAGACACCAAACGTTTTTTAACGAGGAAACTGCCTTGCAGTAAAAACCTCGGGACCTCGTCCAGTTTTGAACACCGCCCAGTACAAACTGACTACAAACGCTAGCCTACTATAAGACTTCGGTCTGGGATGTAGCAGAGACCAACTCAAGCCCTCCAAGCGAATTGGCTACTGTCGCCTTCCTTACGTCTCTGGATCCCCCACAGATCGTCACGCACTTGATTCCCCTAGCTGACGTCCGTTACAGGCCTAGGAGTTGCTTTGACCGATGCCAAAGGCTTTTGTCAGCAATACTGGGTTTTAAACCAAAACTGTTGACTTATGGTGTAACTGTCCTCTATCAGTTTACCATAAACAAAGATGACTTCCTTCGGATTGTCAAATCCAGGTCATACGGAAATCTACTTCACAAATCGGGGCTGACACGCAAACCAACTTCGCAATGCCCAATCTGTATCTACCTCAGTTATAGATGAAGAACCACTTAAGGAACTTGTATAACTGGAGCCAACTAGGTCTTACAACACCGAGTGCAGCCGTGCGTTGCTACCTTTCACAACCTTTACGTAATCTAACTAGTTCTTGAATAGCCGTATAGCAGAAGAGACGGACTTTGGAATAGACAAGAAACTAGGATAGATTACTGAGGTTACAGGTGATTCTGATCAACCGCTGAGGGATCAATCTACCTGTGCTTCCCAACTCTCAAAGGAAGTCTTGATAGTCGTAGGGAGTTCCCAGAGGAGCTGCAACCTATAGAGGATGACTATACCACAACAAGCTTTCACCGAAGTGAAAAGAGTTTACGCTACCTTCCCTGAGGACCTTCACGTGTGCTTGATGCTTGCGGTATTTGTCCTTAGACACCTCTATTTATAGCACTCAATAAGATAGGTTGCTTTGGAATTAAGCAATCAATTACTTGTCCCACAAGTTAAGGAAACCCTAAACTTGCCAACCAAGTAATACAGATTAATCTCAATTGAAATTCCTTTTTAGATTTATCTGCCAAGTGTTTTGTTGGCTCTAAAACACTTCAAGATAGGAATCCAACAGACCAGAGATAATCTTATCTTATTGACTCATTGAGGATCGTTAGATGGAACACAAAAGGTATTTATGTTTCACACAAGTCCATCTAAGAGATAAAGGAGTTGGAATTTGACTCAGAGTGAAATTCTAAAAGATATTCACGCAATTTGACTTTCCAGAAACTTCTCTGCGTCAGGTTCACGTACTAGTACGTGTACTAATGCGACACAGGAGATTTCTGGTCCAGATACGCGAAACCGGTTCGGGTACCGTCCAAGTCAAATTTAGGTCAAACTCTGAATCCGCTGGAAGAACTGGGCTGAGCCAGAACTTAGACATGAGAATGTCCTCAGCTATGATCCATGGACTCTTTGCTCAAGAGTACTCCTTAGATTCATCCATATCCAATATAACAGTTTGCAAGCAAACCATTGTAATGGACACATGGCGTCGAATCTATCTCATATGTTCTTGATTCACAGTATTCGTGGGATCAAACACTGGTCATGACATAAAGCCATGTTACACAAGAACACGATCTCAATCGCTACATTACTACTAAAGTAGTCGACTATATTTCGAAAGAATAGAGAAAGTAGAATAGAAGAATAATCCGTAAAGTCATAACTCCTACTAACCTTTTGTCGATGAAGAATAATTGATGTCTTCTTTGTCTTCACAGTCTTCGTCTTCAAGGTCTCTACTACTCTGTCTATATCCCATTTCCGAAATCTAAACTCTAGTAGGCTAAATCAAGAATTGAATTTTGACACCTAAAACTGACAACTAGCTTGACATACCAACGCTAGTGGGTTTGACCGGACAATGCCCTAACACACAGACAACAATCGGCTCACATAACATCAAAGATAAACCGATTATAAACCCAAGGAAACAAAATGTTGGACATTTGTGAAAATATAAACCAATTATATATTCGTATTTATATCAATCGGCTTTATTAAGTGTTTACAAACAACGATTATGGAGTCACAGGAAAATCAAGATTTGTCTACTACATTAATCGGCTCAAAAAACCAACAACATAAAACGATTGAGAAAGGAAACAATAAACGGTGAACATGTTTATGAACATTCAACGATTATTTTTGCCTCAAACCAGTCGGTTTATTCACATGGAAACAAACAACGATTGAGGCTAAGAAACTTTGGGAGTTTTTTAGCCTGAAAATTTTTGTCAATCGGCGTACATAAGACAATATATATAACGAATAACAACTGATATCGGCTTACGAAAAACAAAAGATGCAACGATTATGGCATAATTCTCTCGTTGGTTATTCATGCGAAATTGTAACGATTGTGCCCTAGAATTCGAAAAGGCTAATTTCTAAATTTTAGAGGGAAAACTAATCGGTTTATGTTCAATTGAATATAGAACGATGGACAATAATCGTTTTCAAATCATAAAAACATACAACGATTGTTGTTCCGCTGCAGTTTCAGAAGATGAACAGGTTGAATAATCGTTGGATTTTGGCACTAACATACAACGATTCTGGGTGACAGTTGCGAACTGTCGGGTTGAAAATCATCAAATTGGAGTGAAAAATCAACCAAATTTCAAATGCAATACCTCATTCTCGTCGGCAGGGTTGGGTTCTTCTTCTTCTGCTTCTCTTTAATAGCCTGTAATTCTTCTTTACTCGCTCTCTTCGTAATCGGGTTAGACGAAGAAATTTCGTAAACTCTCTCTATATCGATTCCTGATTCCTTGAACTCTCTAGGATTCGGTCCTTTGTTCATCATTCGTTCCATCGGGTTTTATAGAATTAATCGTAATTTTATTTTTTTTGGATATCGTCGATTAATCGACGATGTTTTGGTTTTGAAAAAAAATGAAAATGAAGTAGAAGAAGAAGAGAGAATCGGTTTATGTTTTGGTTGAAATGAAATTTGGATTAAGATTTGGGTTTTAAGTAGAGAAATTACTGTGGGGGCATTTGGGTATTTTTGCCAATTTTTAGTTATCCCATAACCACCTCTAAAGGATAGGTATAAAATTCTATGGGGCCAAATACTCCACTGTAGGGCCAAATTAAGCCAGGATTTTAAAGAACTTTTTTTTTTATCGGTAATGAAGATATATTGATCAAAAGATGGGGAGTACAAAAAGGTTATACCCACCCAAAGGGGAGGAAAAAAAAGTACAAGAAGAGAGAAAAAAGGTCCCAGAAAAGCCCGACTATTTTGAGGGCGAACACTTTTTTAATAAGGGTGAACACTAATCCAAATAGGATTACAATGAAGTAAAAAAGTCATCCCATATAAAATATATTTTTTTAAATACAAAACAACCCTTGATTAGTAGAGATTAATGGTATATGATTAGGTGTTAACTCCATTTGATTAGTAAAAATTAATGATATGATTAATTCATCACCATCATCTTCATCAAAACTATCTCCATTATAAAAAATCATGATGATCTTCATCAAGTTTCGGTCATCAATAATCACTATTATCCTTCACATTCAAAACAAACATTCATAATCTATAGTTCTTCATCCATACTAACTATTTAATCAATACTACATATCCAATCTATTTAAGATTTTAAAAAAACCAAAAAACTTCATTGAATCGATGAAACATAGACTTCAAATTAACCTAGAATCGTCAAGGTTTTGTTTTAAACATGACAAATAATCACTATAATTGAATGATGCTCCAATGAGGAGCTTAGTTCACTAAAACACTATGATTTATATGAGAAATACTCAATTTTTTCAAGTTACAGAGACAAAATCGTCAAGGTTTTGTCTTAAAATCATGACGATTGTTCTTGACCTTAAAAAAATCGTCATGGTTATATCATCGACCTTGACGATTTTTCATGTTTTTTTCCCAGAGATTCATGATTTAGACGAAGGAAAATCAAAAAAAAAACCAAAAAAATCGTCAAGGTTTTGAAGGTTTCCTTGACGATTTTTTTTGCCACGGATTTCGCAACGCTTATAAACGTTGCAAAAAATTATACTGTGACTAACAGATTTAGCAACGTTTATAAGCATTGCCAAAACCGTGACCAAAAAAATCGTCAAAGAAACCTTTAAAACCTTGACGATTTTTTTGGTTTTTTTCTTGATTTTTCTTTGTCTAAATCATGAAATCTCTGGGAAAAAATTATGAAAAATCGTCAAGCTCGATGATATAACCATGACGATTTTTCTACAGTCAAGAAGAATCGTCATGATTTTAAGACAAAACCTTGACGATTTTGTCTCTGTAACTTAAAAAAATTGAGCAATTTTCATACAAATCATAGTGTTTTAGTGAACTAAGCTCCAAAATGGAGTATCGTTCGATTATGTTTGACCAACCATCTTTGTATTGTAAGTTAATCAACAAACCAAGTTTCAAAATCCAAATTTTGAAGTTGTTAAAGTTTAATTTGGATTTTAGAGATGAAGAAATGAAATAGAGAGAAGAAGATTGTTTGTTGTTAATGATATAGAGAAGATGGTTTTTGTTTGAGTGTTTTTATTAGTTTTGTAGTAAGATTAGTAGTAAAATTAGTGTTCCGAATTTTGAAGTTGTTAAAGTTTAATTTTTTTGGATTTTAGAGATGAAGAAATGAAGTAGAGAGAAAAAAAATGCTTATTGATAATGATATATTTGTTTGGGTGTTTTTGGATTAGTTATGTAGTTAAATTAGTAGTAAGATTAGTACATGGACTTTTTAGTATTTGCACAAAGTTTTAGCACCCCTTATAAACTGGGATGAGATATTTGAAGTAGTGCTCGCCCTTATTGAAAAAGTGTTCGCCCTCAAAATAGTCAGAAAAGCTAAGACCCAAAAAAACTCTAAAAGCTATGGAGGTTCAAAATAGACGGTGAACCAATTTGTAGTCTCATCAAAATATTTGTAGTCTCATCAACTCTTGGAGTAAATTGGGTAATGGTAACATGTCTTTAGTTTGGAAAGTTATTCCTGCAGCTATTATTTGGGAGATTTGGCGGGAGAGAAATCTTAAAGCGTTCCAAAATATTAGCGCTACCGAAGACCAAGTAAAAGCAAAGGTCAAGATTTTACTAGGTTTGTGGTTAAGTCACAAAGACGAGTTCGATGGCGTCTCATTAGCGAACTTCATAAGCAGATGGCGAAGTGTAGTTTTCGATTCACATTGATTGGTTTTTTCTGTTTGTACTTTTTTGGGTTTTGAGAATGGTTTGTTGCTTTTTTTCTCCTGGCTTTTTGGTCCACCAGACTTGGTTGTAATTGTGGGCATCTCGCTCATGTTGGATCCTTTGTTTTTTTTCTAAAAGTTCTATTTTACTGTTTAAAAAAAAAGAAAAAAAGACAGTGAACCAATTTTTAACGACTTAACTAAAAGAGTCCTCTTCAAAGTCTTTAAAATTCAATGTCCACTGAAAGAGAGCGTACTTAACCATCCGTAAAGGGAAAAGAAAGAGTTAAAAAAAAAAAAAAAATACGTTGCACATGGAAGTCCACTCCTGAGTCCACTAACAACTTTTTTGTGAAGAAGACAAATTAATAAGAATAAATCCTAACAGACAGAAAAAAAAACTAAATCAAAACTAATTACCCCCTAATGTGTCACACACCCTAAACTCCTTTGCTAATCCACCATTAACCCTAAACTAATCCACCACTAATGTGTCTAGAGGGACCGAATTAGTTTTGGATTAGTCAAAATTTCGGTCCCTCCAGAAGTACTGAATTAATAAAGTGCTTTGAAATGTACCACGAGACACATCAAAACAAGCTATGAGAAAAACCAGAGACGGGCCTACAGCTGGGCTAAGGTGGCTGTAGCCCGTCCTAGATTTTGAAAAACTAAATTTTAGGTAATGAAATTTTTGTTCATTTTCTAGTTTAGTCCATCAAAATATTATGATTAGTCATCTTTCATATAGTTTAAGCCCATAAATGAGAGCATTAATACCTAAATTTGTGTGAAATGCATGATTACTTTTCCATTTTTTCTTCCCATCTCTCCACAAATTATAGTTGTTTAGTAGTTATACAATCTGTTCCAAAAAAATTTGCCGCGATCTTCGGCCGCCATGGCAGTCAATTATATTGTAGCCCTACCCAAAAAAGAATCCTAGGTCCGTCCCTGAGAAAAACCAAATGTAATGAATTTAAAGCCATTCATTATAATCTTGTAACATAGGCTGGTCGCTCTTATTTATTTAATACTATATGGGAAAGAATAAGCTAGTCCTATTATATGCACTAACAGAATTGTCATGCAAATAAGGAGAGATACACTTTGAGAGAGGGTTACAAACCTCACTACCCTCATACACATCATGCAAAAAAGAAAAAAGGTGATAATAATGGTAAAGTGGATTACGGATAGCAAATAAAATCGCATGAAAATACCTTCGTTTATAAGAGTATCTCCAACGGGGCTCTCATTAAACTTCCTATATTGTATGCCACGTAATATTTTCATAAATTTTGATAAAAAATAATCTCCAACGGCTATGTGAGGACTAAATGTGAAATTGGGATGACGATATGAGATGAGTTTTGGAGGATTTTAAATCACCGCAGAAATTTCTAGAGGTGTTTGGAAACTGTACATCAAATTCTAGAAGAGTCGATAAGATTCTACTATATATATATGTTCTCGTCAAATTGGGTCCATTATTATTGGGCTTAATGTTTAGTAAACTGGGCTCGTTATAGCCCAATGTAGAAAAATAAAAGATACCCACTTGAATTAAGTTGTCGCAGAATCGCAGATACACATCGTGGGAGGAAAAAAAAAAGAAAAAAAAATCCAAGTGATATTCACATCCTTATATATAATAATTGAAACCAAATACTCAATTCTCATTCATTCTGGCCCCACCTTTTTAAACTCTGGACGAATGTGATGAGAGTATTCATAAATAGAGCTCTCTCATCGATTTAGGCCCCACACTACAAAAACAAAAAATAGCTACACCTCATTTACACCTACCTACAACTAACCCACGTTTTTCTCCCACTACCTCAGCCTTCCATTGATTTTAACTGCCCATTCTTCAAAACCAAGTTCGGCAAACACATAACCGACTAACCTAGATATCCATCGATAACCCAAGCAAATATCACTTCTGACCTAAACCCCACATTCCCATCTTCAATTAATCATAAGTGAAAGCAATCAAAGCTAACCTCTGCTTATCAAAACTGATTAATCAG
>JAJJMA010055120.1:336-10528 GCA_023529015.1 Papaver nudicaule
CACATTCGGCCCTCACGATAAATTTTTATAGAGGCCGAATGTTGGGGTGTAAAAATTAATGAAACTCAGTGTAACATTCGGCCTCTAAAGTTTTGGTATTTTAGGGGCCGAATGTATATTCGGCCCCCACGATAGTTTCATATTAGGGGCCGAATGTACATTCGGCCTCCACGATAGTTCCCTTTTGGAGGCCGAATGTGGCCTGCATATTGATTCCCAAACATAACAAATAACATAACCAAATAACAAAGCATTGCATACATAGATTAAGAGTTTAAAGTTTGAAAACAAAAACAAAGGATTCTATAACAAAGTTTTTCAAGTTTAAGAGTTTTAAAGATAAGAGTTGAAAGAATTCAAGCATTGAGAGTTTCATTGTCCACGCCCTCTTTTCGGGCGACCACCTTGATCATCAGCACCACCGGCTCCACTCGAACCTTCATCCTCCTTGCGCGGCCTCTTGCTTGCCATTGTGTCACTAGCATAGCTGTTAATCAATTGTTCCCATTCATCATGGCAGGCACCCCATTCGGCCACATCTATAGCTTTCTTGCACCCCATCTTAAGCCTCATTTTCTTCAAAAGCCCCCTAGACTTTGAAACCTGTACACAGTTCAAATCAAAACAAAATTCTATCAGTATTACTTGCACAGCCTTATGATATCAAAACTTGACAACTTCAAAATACTTACAAATAACTCTTTCGCCTTCTCCAAAACTGAGGAAGCTTTCTTTT
Organism: Papaver nudicaule; assembly: GCA_023529015.1. Lineage (NCBI taxonomy): Eukaryota > Viridiplantae > Streptophyta > Magnoliopsida > Ranunculales > Papaveraceae > Papaver > Papaver nudicaule. The sequence continues at coordinate 1,073 of JAJJMA010055120.1, forward strand.
CACCTTTGGCCTTGCTAGATCCTTCCGTGGCCTCTTCCGCCCTCCTTTGCTCAGCTACTTTGGCTTGGGATTCCCGATTAACAATAAGAGGGTGAGAAATCTTATTGTACCACTCCATGTACCCATCAGCCGTTTCAGCTGGATCGTCCGAGATGAGTCGAAATCCCTCCACAGGAATATTGTTGGAGTCAAGTGAGTTCCACATTTCAACAGTAGGTTTGGGATCATAGTTGCCACACCATGAATGGTCGGTGCTCTTGGTATCATCGCTCCCGCCACCCTTTGCATTCAACTTGAACTTACTTGTCTCCGCAACCGGGATAGTTTGAACGTATCCCAATTGCCTTAGAATACGGCGGGGATCATACATGCCATAACCAAAGGGAAAGGGTAGAGGACCATAGTACGTAGAAATCGGCAAGTCTCGTTGTGAAACGATCGCACCGAGTTCAGGTTCACGGTTCTCGTAGGGCCTATAGGTGAAATCTTCGGCCTTCATCTGATCTAACCTCTTCCTCAACTCAACCAATCTTGGGCCTTTGTTCTTCAACTTGTTGATGTTCTCTATGAATTTGTATTTCGCCGTGGTAGGCATGGTACAGTCGACGCTCTCATCGACTTTCTTCACCAACTCCAATTTATCAAAATGATCATAAATCCACCCCTTCATACAATTTTAAAACAAACAATCAACACAAAATATATAAACAAGAGCATATGTGGATAGCACAGTTACATGGGTAGAGATTTACCTGGAATAAGTTCCAATTTCCTCCAAGGTTTTTAGTTTCATACCTAGAGGCCTTTCCAAGTTCGTTGATTAGATGACCAAGCGTGGCGGTTCCCCACGCGTACTCATCAAGAGTGGTGAGATCCTCCAACAACTGCAGATAGTTTGTACTCACCAAGTTCCCCGTGCTGTCCGGAAAGATGAGGGCACCAAGATGGTACAAGACATAAGCCCCAGCGGTATGCCTCACTTCTTCCTCGTCTACAACTCTATCCTTTGATTTGGCCAAGGTTCCTTCAAACTCTTTCTTCAAGTTCGCCAACTTAAAAAATTTAATCTTCTTTTTTTTATTATAACCCCCGAAGTCTTTTTCATCCAAATCTTTCTTGGCTCTACAACATTCGAGCTCAGCTTTAGGTTTCTCCCAACCGAGGACCTTCTTTGCCCAAGGATACATTTCATCCCAAGTCATATCTATAAAACCCACTCCCACTGCTTTACCTCTAACCTTGAGGCCTTGGATGTGTTTCGGGGCGTCGGCTTCTATACCAACCTCACCGAAAGGCATGTGGATTGTTGCTGTCTCCGGTTGAAACCTTTCGACGATAGCCGAACATGTTATCATATCATTCTCGGGCATACGACTTTCTATTGCCTCCAATAGACCAGTTGCCTCCACTAGAGCCCTTACCCCTTGCACCTCATTGTCAAGAGTCCATTTGGCAGCTTTCTGAGCTCTAAGTAAGCGGGCTGCATTAGCGGTATCCTACAAACCAACATAAATAAAATAAGAAATCAATAATATAAATAAACGAACAGTCGATTGTTTCTCAGTCGATACACATACCTTGGTCTTATACACTACGGAAGCATATGACTCCGCGTAACCAATCAACACTTCACCACCATCGCGTGGAAGACCATGGGGTTTTCCGTCTCTTCTAGCGTCTAACAACAAGTCACGTGCAGGAACATTGCTGTGGATGTTACGAGGAGTCGACACCACCTTCTCTTTGCCTTTCCTTGATGGTTGGGGGGGCTTCTTCAGCATCTCTTTCAACATCTTTTTCAACATCTTCTTCAATGTCTTCTTGTTCTCTCCCCATCTCCGTAGATGATGGTTCACGGATAAGCAAGGCCCCCGGCTTTTTGCCCCTATTTTCAGCACCCAAGGGTTTATCAGGATGGCGACCTACCGGTGTGTCTCCTTTTTTGTGAGGAGAAACTTCCATTTTCCTCTTCTTACTCCTAATATGTGTCATAAATTCAACTTAAAACAACCAATTTCAACTCATACAACAACCACAAAAATTAAAACACCAAAACAAGAAGAATTCAACACATTAAGCAGTACACACAACAATAATTCACAATTGAGCAACATGGTAAGAAAGTGAAATCATTGAAACAGTTGAACATTCGGCCTTCATTCTAATTTTTTTTAGGGGCCGGATGTACATTCGGCCCCTATTCTAAAAATTTTTAGAGGCCGGATGTACATTCGGCCCCTATTCTAAATTTTTTTAGAGGCCGGATGTACATTCGGCCCCTATTCTAAATTTTTTTAGGGGCCGGATGCGCATTCGGCTTCTAAAAAAAAATAGAGGCCGAATGTTAATCTGTAACTGGTTTTTTTAGCCTAAATTCTTCGATTCAAGCATCAAAACAACATGAAACTTCAATCAAACAGCATAAAAAGCAAATGTGATGAAATGGGTTAGTGAAAATACCCTCGAATCGCTGCCATATCTCCTTTTCCACGCTCGATTCGAGTTTTCTCTTGAACTTGGGCAAGAGTTGGTTCTAACTCTTCCGGGGGAGATTCGGGTTGTTTACCAGCCTTTTTCTTCGTCCTCACCATGATGATATAGAAGTCAAGCGATTAAGTTTTTGAAATCGACGAGGTCGATGATTTCGCGATGATTTCGCGATGAAAACGGTTTTTTTTTTTGAGAAGAAGAGAAGAGAAGAAGGAGAGGAGAGGAGAGGGGCGATTTTGTTGGAGTGGGTTTTTTTTTTTTTTGTTTTGTTTTAGGGATAAAATTAAGTATATATATGTTAATTAGTGAAAGGGTATACTAGTCATTTCAAGTGTTAGTTGAGGGATAACTTAGTCATTTCATTGCAAGGGCTGAAAGGTAATTTCTGCGGCGCAAGGGCTCGCATACTTTTGGAAGGGCCTAAAGCAAGTTTCTTTAACAAGGAAGAAGTTGACATTCTGTGAGAAATTGTGTTCTTTCTTGCTAGAGCCCCAAGAGGGATGATAATTTTGACCAACAATCATTTGAACTAAGTTAGAACAGGTCTCATGGTTATGAAAGATTTTCATTCTAAACTTGATGTCACATGGTGTGAAGTTTGGAAGGATTTCCAAACGTGCAGTCCCTCTGCACTCCATGACATGGAGTAGAAAGTTACAGCCCTTTTTTATCAAAATTATTAATGGGGTGTACCTGTTTATTTGGAGGTGTCTTAATCCATAGGCAAAATTGGTTTCTATCTTATAAGACACCTCCAAGTAAACTGGTACACTACCCCCCATTAACAATCTTTCTTCTTATTGAATGGTGTTCGAAGAATGAGAGTTTATTTTTGTTTATTTTTTACTACTGTCCATTGTAAGGAGAGTGACCATATGCTTTCGTATGGATTCCAAAGAGCTTTTATAAAGTTTCATGTAACAATACCTTTTAGAATGTTATTTTGCAAAGGCAATTTTTTCGAGGGGGATTTCAGATGCGATTTTTCTAGGGTTCTTTTTTCTTCGTCTCCTCCATGGATGGAGGCGTCAATCCTTCTTCTTTCCCTCATATGCTCAATAATCAGAGAGAAAACTCTTCAAATCCTTATGTAATCAATGATTTAAATCTTGGGTATGGTTACTTTCCTCCATTGAAAGCTTCATCGAATGGCTCTCATGTGGAAATCAATGCTTCAGCTCAAATCAATAACTCTTGTTGGTCAGGCCGGCCTCAATCTGCAAGTACTTCTACAACTACTTTGAAAATAAATTTTGAAGATCCAAAAACGATTGGCGGTGAATCAAGAGCTTTCTTTTCATCAAGTGATCTCAAACCCTTCGTTAATATTTGTGAATCTTATGTTGTGGGGTATTTTGTCGGGAAAAAATTGTTTTTTCCATTTAGTCCAGAGAAACTAGCTTCGTTGTGGAAGACCAAGGGTGATTTCTCAATGTCGATTTATGGATAACTTGCCTATTTTCCTTAAATTTGTGAATGAAGAAGACAAAGCTAGAATCTTAGAGATAGGCTATGTACACATTGCCAGTAAATTGTTCGTGTTCAGACCTTGGTCTCCATTCGTTGAGCAGCAAATTGGAGCTATAAACTCTGTTCCTGTATGGATGATTCTTAGAGGTGTTCCATTTCATCTATGGAATGAAATGGGATTTGCAAGACTAGCCAGTCTAGTGGGTAAACCAATAATGACTGATTCTCAAACTGCTACAAAATCCGGGATGTCTTATGCTACAATGTGTGTGGAAGTAGATGACAATTGTTCTTTTCCCGAGGTTCTTCCATATCAAATCGACAATGAGAGGTTTGAAGTAAGGGAAGAATATCCTTGGAAACCTAGGGCTTGTTCTCATTGTAAAAGTTTCGGTCACCCAAGTGCTAAGTGCAGTTCTAGCAATACACCCAAATTGAAGTTGAAATGAATTCCCAATGAAAAGGCATATGATGATTCAGGTATTAGAGATTTGATTGAGCGAATGAAAGAGAGTGATCAGGTTCCTGGGGTGTTGGGAAACCCGTTCGATAAGCATCGCAACCAACAATAAGAGAATGAAGATGAAGGAGTGTCAGACGGTGCAACAACTAGAGATGGATTTAAGGAACAAACTTATTCTAGAAGAAACAAAAAATCTGCTAAGAAGGTCAAAGTGCTGGGGTTTGAAATTTCTATCAGCAAGAATCCTTTGGCATGTTAGCTGAAGGGAATGAAACAGATCTTGTAGATGTTTCTCCATTTAGAAGAGAAGAGGAAACTCCACATAATAATTTGGTGTTTGAGGATCCCATTATCAGTGATGAGCTTGGTAGTGCTCCTTCCAACACAACTCCAAATTAAAATTCTTTCTCTAATGGGAAGGAGAAATCAGAGGAATACATTCCAACTCAGTTGGACTTGAGTCGGGTAACTGTTCGGAAAGAGAAGAAGAAAAATTCACCGACAAGGATTTGGGATTGACTTCAAATTCTAATTCTTCTAACCATCTAACTCAAGACCTTTCTTTGAAGCCAGAAGCTAAGTTTGCTCCTCCCTCTGTTAATGAAACTGAAATCGACTCCCAAATCTCTGTTAATAAGATGTTGGGTATCTCTAACCATCCTACGATGAGGTCTATGTGTAAGGATCTTTTTGAGGGCCATGCAAATTCTCATTCAGAAACTCCTTTGATTGATGACGATGGCTTGGGAGAATTCGACCGTGACTCTGATTATGACGAAAAAATTGAAGCTCTCAGTTGTAATTTTCAGGATGTAAATGAGGACTTTGAAGGGTAAGTTTTCATTAGGATTGGTTGAAAGAGCAAGGGTTTTAGTTAGCTCTTAGGTGGAACTTTTTAGTTCTTCGTTGCTCCTTCGAGAGCTTTCTTACTTTCGTTTTCTTTTTATCTTACTTTTTTTTCCCTGTTTTGATTCTCTGATGTCACTTTTGGTGACATCTTTGATTTTTAATGAAATTTGCCCTTTTTGAGTAAAAAAAAAAAACAAAAAACATAAAGCATGCTTTGAGTTGCTAAAGCAACAATATTGGGTCCAACAATACCCTAACAGGTCGTTTGGTTCAAGTTGTTCAATTCTAGGAATTCAATTACGGGGTAATCCTTTTCCTGGAATTGAATTCCAAGGAATGCATTCCTTGATCAAAAATATTTTGTTTGGTTGAGTTAATTGAATTACAAGGGAATCCAAATCTATAAAAATACTATAATACCATTCTAATGTAAATTCCAAAATTTTAAGATTAAAACCCAAACATTAGAATTCAAGCCCACTAAAATTCAGATACAATCGGATTTGCACTATATAGCGTAGTTAATACAATCGGATTTTTATACTTCCATAGATTTTAATTCTAGGGTTAAGAGTTAAACAAGATGCAACTTGATTTATTAGGTTACAGAAGAAGAAATTGAGTATCAGGGTTCTGAAACACGGATAACGATGAATACCTAGAAGAATATTTTGCCATGGAAGAGGGAAATCAAGTTGTTTTTTCTTCTCTCCCACAGAGAGCTCGAACAGAAAGAGATGAAATTTCATCAACATATGGATTTAATGTGAAGGGTAGTCATGTCATTTCATATCGGCGTCACCTTGAATTCTCCGAAATTGAATTCAATTCCACTGCTCAACGGATGGAATCGAAAAGTGAAAATGAGAGGGAATCGGATTCCATGGTAATCCAATTCCGAGGTCGTTAAACTCATTTGGTTCGGGGATTTGGATGGATTCTCTTGTAATCGAATTCTCCACCCTCCAATTACCCCGAACCAAACACGCTGTAATCGGTTTAACAAATCTCTTAACGGGCTACAATGCCCACACACCACCCAAACACCCGCTCTGATACCATATTGAAGTCCATGGGTCTAACTCATCTTGAAAACCGACTTGCAAAGTTAGGTTTGCCGAATTGAAGAGTTAGGCCTGCATGAAGTGGGGTGTGAGGAACGACTGGCATACCAAATTACTGGCATAGGCCATAATCGATTAACTGGGTTACCTGTACGCATGTTAGGCCGAATGGTCGGCCTTATACGTGAGGGGTCCTGTGAAAGGAACATATTGTCCCACAGCGGTAAAATCCTCTTAATATGACTGAAATATAATGTGGAAAGGCCACTCCACTCATAACCAATTGGTTTTGAGTTGGAAGCCCATCTATTAGATTTAAAACATGATGCTATTACATTGTAAAAAAATACTCCTAATCTAAGGTTTTTTTTTTTTTTTATTTTTTAGCTTTTGCCTAAAACACTATTTCAGATGGAGGGAATATGTTTGAGAACGTCTGCATGATAGATAATTACTTAAACTGTAGTCTGGATAATGTTATTTAGCAACTCAAAGCAAGCTCCGTGTGAAGGGGAGTGTTGAGAATAGTCCCACATCGCCTGATATTTTGGATATGTGAAGTATATATATACAAGTCTTGGGCAACCCTAACCTTGCAGCCGGTTTTCAAAGTGAGTTAGGCCCATGGACTTTAATATGGTATCAAAACGGGTAATTTGTGACGAGTCTAACATGGCCGCATCTCTACTCTGCATCACCCGATTATGTCCATGTGTTAGACCCAATGAGGCTACACGTGAGGGGGTGTGTTGAGAATATTAATTCCGCATTCTGTGGGCAATTTAAGATCCTGCAGTTAATAATCCCTTGGACCACTCCAATCATTTGCCAATTGGTTTTGAGTTGGATGACCACATTCTAATAGAATCCTTTTTTCAGGGGTGAGAAAAAGTTATTTTTTTTTACTTAATAGTAATATTTTGTTTCGCAAACACTAAGGGTTAGTGAATTAAGAATTGAGGGAGTTCAATCTCTATTGGATTGTGACTTCCTAAAAATCTACAAAATTCTTTGGTATTGGATTTGGATTTTGAATCATTGATTTGTGTTTATGAGAGATTTCCAGAGACTTTTTAGTAAAAACATACCATAAAAAGCTTGAACAAAGTCTCTGAAAACTAAGTGATATTTTGATAGACTTATGTTTTAATTTTATTTTAAGGGTTAGTATCGAATTAGATGATAACAATAGCCAAATAGTCACTATTAAGCGCATACAAATAAATTTTAAAAAATCCATATAAGATTATGTTCCGCTGAGTTTTATTTTTAGCGTAAAAAATTAATTCCAATTTTTACTAGACATGCATGGATTAATATATTTTCATTAATATATTTGTAAAATGATTGTATTTTTCATAATAAGAGAACAAATCTTTATATCACTTGCAAAGTTGGTAAATGATTTGAATTTTATAAAGTGTTATATATATATATATATATATATATATATTTTGTCTCTTGAAATCATAAAAACTCTAAAATTTGTATACAACTCATTTAAAAACTCTCAGGGAGTCATTTGAAGTCTCTAGATTTTCAGAGACTCTCTTCGAGTCACTGAAGTAATAACTCTATGAAAATTCATATAAATCACATTTGCCTAGGTACCCGCCTGTATAACTGTTAAAAACTCTTTTTCTACTATATTATGTAAAATGCTAAGTGCCCACCGGATCCGTCCACCAAGAGGCTCTCCCCCAGGTGTGGCAGTTTTTGATTGGGTGATAAAACCCTGGGCGGGGCCCCCTGCTGCTCCACCGGCCAATGGGGTTGCGCCACGCAGGCGGGGGAGAGCCTGGTGGACAGTCCTGGTGGCCCTGTAGCAGCTTCGATTATGTAGTTTTCTCAAAATACGACCTTGTAAGTCTTTTAGAATATCCTTATTTCAGCGTCAGTGTCTGAAATACAAGTAATCTTCAACAGGTTTGGATCCAGAATCAAAAACATAAATTAAACTAGAATTTGAAGTACAAGTAACATGATCTAAATTTTTGTTTATTGAGAATTTTAATAAGTACCCATGTTTGAAACTCCGACTTAGAGGATTACCCCCGATTTTTTAGCAATTTTTGTATCTGCACCTACAACTAAATTTTCCATACAAGTTAGTTAAATGTTGACCTTGTTAGTTAAACAAGATAGATGTTGCCATACAAGTTAGTTAAACAAGGTCAATTCCTCGTTAAAATTCCATAGTTATCTCTAGCGGAGTCCGAGTTACTCGACCGAGTCAGGCGATTTTTACCGAGTTTTACACAAAACGAGTAAGCGAGTTGGAAGGCCTGTTATTGGAATTTTAGTCTAAGAAGCATAAAACTCGATTTCACCCTATGTTTAGTTTTTCTTTTCGTTTCTCACTTCTTTCTCCTTCTCTCAGGATGCAGCAACTCCATGTTCTAACGAATCACGACGAAATTTTCATATCGATTGCAGTCACTTGAGTTATTCTTATGGTCAGTTCCATGGTTGAAGCATAACCAATGATCAAAACCTAGTCTAGACGAAGAACCCCTAATTTTGTAAATGTTGAAGATGACGAGTGGTTAAACCCAAAAAAAACTTATACATATACCATTCTAGACTTCCGAAGAGGAAGGTATGATATGCCATTTTTTAAATAGTGTTCACACTAAGGGTTGCCATTTTTTTTTAGTGTGGGGAGAAATAAGGTTCTCATAATTAGCGGCGGAGGCCATTCAAAGCAAGTGGAGGCAACTCGCCCACTGTTTTTGTGAGATGTTTTTAACAATTATATATATATATATATTAATTATTTTCAAAAATTCATAAATTATTAATCTAAATCAGAATCGAATCAACAGGATTACAAGTTTTAGATTGAAACCTAGCAACAAGCTCGGTGAATTTATATTCCCTTTTTTGTTTTTTTTTTTCTCTTTGGCCCTTCTTACTTTTTCCCACATAGAGTAAGGCATGTGGTGGAGACATACTACATGCATCTCTGCATCACTTCTTGTACTCTTCTTTTACGAAGTAAAGCAAGCAAGTAGACCCAAAATCTTTTGCGTGTTAAATCAAAGAAAGGTGGCAAATTCTATGCGGAATGAATTTTTAGTTGCATGTTGCACAAATCTGGTAAAGCTACTGGGTTCCTAT
>JAJJMA010055145.1:0-24321 GCA_023529015.1 Papaver nudicaule
TTCACTAGTTAATAATCTTCACAAACCCATATAACCGGGAATTCGACTTATACTTGATGATCCATGTATGTCCCACAACTTGTTCATGCATCATGGGATATGGTAAATGAGGATTCTCGTCTGGTAAATCATTAACCGAGATGACCCATACACCCCATCCTCCCACAGTCGCATGCCCATATTTAACTACTTTAGCAACATCCATGAATGGGGTTTCTCGTGTCACTTGGATGCTACATCTCTAGTTAGATAATTATGAGTATCCGGATTAACACCTCCGGCAAAGGTGCCAGTATCACATATCTCGACATTAGATTTGCTAATGAAAATTTGTAAACTTTCGGTTTTCCATCTTCAATCATTGCAGTTATGAAGGCGGATCTTAAGTCCTCAACTTTCTTTTTGATATTTGGATATTCAAGTAATTTTTCCTTCTCCACTCTAAGCTTCTCTTCTAACAGCCTTTCCATTGACCTTTTGCATCTCATAGCAGAATAACTGCCGACTCTTTCATCTGCCTTCATCGTTACTTGTGCCTTTCCAATAAACCTTCGCGAACCGGAAGCTGCAGCCACCAAATCTCTAATTATATGTATTTTTTCTGACCTTCTTTCAACTATCTTTCCATTTCTGCCCAGGTTAGTTCATTTCACGTGTTTCCAACTTCCTCATTGGTAAATTTCACTTTTGATGTCGTTCTTGAGTCCCCACCTACAACACCTATGACATCAAGAGGAAGCCCCGTAATAAAAGTTCCTCCACTAAAGCCTTCAATATGTTTGTTTTTATTACTTTGTTTCATATTCTTCATTAGGGGTTACATCGGATACGCAAATACTGATTAGTTTCACATTTATTGGCGACGCTAATGCAACAACTCATCGGTATCCCATTGGATATCTAAGAGCCAAGGTGAAACCGAAGACTTCTTTATTAAATATTTTTGAAGCAGTCAAGCATTGTATTCAACATGTTATTGTTGTCGTTGAAAAGAAGAAAATTGGAGATGCATCTGTGTGGGGATGTGGATAAGAATGGATTGTCTCAGCTAAAGATTTAGCTATCAAAACTTATTTGCCATATCATGTGATGTTTGAAATAGTTATAGGAGATATTCGTTTTATTAAGTATGACCTGGAAGAATTGGTGGATCTATGGGTCTGTGAAGATATCATCAACTGCTCTTTTAGTTTTATTTTGGTTTTGCATCAAGATTTTATAAATCTTTTGAAACATTAAGAAACATAATAAGTTTTTTTTTTTTATATATATTTCACAAAACTCTTATCTAGAGTTAACATCCAGTACTTTTATTCACTTTTTTTAATCGTTATTCGTCTAATATCAGTTGTGGCAGAGAAGTTTATCTTATGAATATAAGTGACGTTGGCAAATACAATAGTGATTAGAGTACATGAAAATTTCATTCTTTTTAATCGCTACATAATTAACATTATAATAAATTTTCCGAACGTAAGCCTCTTACTCAGTGGACTTATTAAAAGTTAAGCCCCTATGCACGTCTGATCATGTTTGTATCGGTTTGGGTGCTTCGTTAACTGAACTTATGTTTTTTCTCAACAATGATTAAGCTTAGGATGCCTATACATGAAAATGAAGTAAACGAAGAAGATAGGTCTTTCTTTTGTTTTTTGAAGCATGTCAGGGTCGTCTGTTTCTTAATTGTTACCTTGTAGATAGGACTTGTTTTGTTTTATTCTTGTCGTGCCATTCCATTATCATTTTGATATAAGATCATAAAGATTAAGAAAGCAAGAAATTCAAATCTTTAAGTCTTATGTCCTTCTTTAGTTGACATACTAAATTCTCTTCCGTATTTGGTTGTTAATAATAACTTAATTTGATTGCTAAAAGTAATTTATTATGTATATAAAAATCTTAGAGCTTCTCCAATGGTGAAGGTGCATGTTTCATATGTGGCATCATGCACAAGACATTCTCTTGAAATTTTTCATAAATGTAATATCAACATTCAAATATTAGAGATTTTCCAGTGGAATGTGTATATACACGTAGCACAAACTTCTATGTTTCCTAAAATCTTTCTCCAACCCCAACCTCTTTGACTAATATGTATATGTCGTGGCATAGTTTTAGGTAGACATCCTCTATGTGAATGTCTAATTCTAGAAGATGTCAACCCATCCTAGTCAGTTTTTCTTAACAAAAAATAAATCAAATTCATATTTTAGTTAACAATATCAAATAAAATCTCTAATTAATTTTGGAAATAAATTTACAGCTAAGCAAAGAAGAGATCAAACAATAGTATGGTTGAAGATATAAAAAAATCTCTTAATGTTAGAGCAATGCTCGGTAGAACCACTGACGTAAGTATGTCAAGTCAGTTGTCAAGTTTAGATGCAAAACCACAATTCTCAATTTAGTCTAGTAAGTCATGTTTCAGATATTGGATTAGATTAGGTAGTTGGGACGAATACCCTTGAAGACCGAAGATTGGAAATCCCTCAAAGACGTCATTAAGACTTCATCGTCAAAGTTGGTATATATGAGTGTGATATATTATTTGGACTATCTATCATTTCGAAACATATTCGAAGACCTTAGTAATTTTCATGATAAGAAGGATCATATTGGCAAGATTAGTTTTTTAAAGCGTTTGTCTTGATTCCGAGTACACAAGTTTATTAATTTTCAAGTTTATTTTTGTGTTAGCATTAAAGTGAGTGAAGTCGAATGGACTTAGCACGTTGATGGTGTGTTTACAAATCATAATTGTGTACGAAGTACTTACGGCATGGAGAACACTTTGTTCGCGAAACACATTTTCTAGTTCGCGAAATGCTTGTCAGGAAAGTTCCCGAACTTGAACTGTCACTTCAGGTCGCGTACATAATTTTCTAGTTCGCGAAATGCAGATAGTTGAGAAACTTCTAAACTCCAAACTCACTGTCAGTTAGTGAACCTGATTTTCAGTATGCGAACTGCTCGTGTAATCTGGCGATAAATTCTATTGGCACATGGTGCATGACTACCTTCTTACGTGTCCTTGAAGCGAACTTCACATACATGGAATTCCTGCTTGAATCATGCTTGTGTGAAAAAGTTGGTTCATTTTCAAATTATGTCGAAACCAAACTCAGTAATCAAACTCAATGTGATTGCTTGATGATTAAACTACTATGGTTTGCCGACATTGGATAAAACTCTAGGATTACTTGGTGACTAAGCAAAGACGGACACATGTTACACGTTCATGAACTTTTTTGAAACATACGTAATAGTTGCTTGAATCTAAAACAACCTGGCCTCATTATATACTATAAATAGATGACTCTCACATACACTCTCCAATACTCTACATGTTGCGTGCCCCGTTTTTAAAGAAAGTCGTCCTCTAAGGACTTAGTTTCTTGTGCATGATTGGTCTTGAAAGACTTCGTTGCGATGAGAATTACCTAAGCACATGTCGATCAGAAAGAAACCAACTTGTAATCTTGGTTGATTTATTTAGTTCTGGTCTATTAAGACAGACGCTCGTATACTATTATACTTCAGACTGGAATGTACTTGGGACCGAACCTACCCTACAAGCGATTCGGCTTCAGTCGTGCTCTTTATGTCTCTTGATTCTCGCAATAACCAACACGTTTGATTCCCTTAGTTGATGTTCTTCACATGCCTAGGATTTGCTCCCTTCCCCCGTGAAGACTAACGCTACCCCACCGCTAACACAACGCCTCGTCGATCTCTATTTGATGATCAATCAAGGTTAATGAAAGTCTTGTTCGCTTAGATTAACTTACCAGGGAAAAGTAACTACTATCATAAAAAAAATATGTTCCATTAGGGTGATACTCTTCAAACTTATAAGTATACCTAATTGATTATACCTCACAAGATCAATATTAACACGATGTTTAGATCGATTACTTTCAAGGAGAAATAACGAAGAATATCTTTATGATTTTTTTTAATCTTTGATTGATTCTTTTAATTTTACATTTCGACCAACCTAAGATGATATATGATTGAAATCACTTAATTCCAAAGTTTCTAACGGACAATACGTAAATGACCTTATAATAGAAGAAAAGGACCTTAGGATAGACAATAAATTATGATCAACCTGGATACAAGACTCGTAGCTTTTAAAGAATATAGAAATTTGTACTTTTACGATCCCCATGCAAAGTCTTCACAATCTCATTCTTGTTCGTAAAGAAAAGAAATGGTGGAAAACAACCTGATGCAGCGCATACAATATTTTCCATGGGATATATTGTTGTGTGCTACATGAATCCTGTTTTATAGTGAATGGCCAAGGCTAGTGCGGTTAAAGTTCATGTATGAGTAGAAAATCTGCATAGGTATATGATGTTCTATAGCCCTCAGATCTCACTCACACACACAATCATTCAAACACGATTCAAGGCACATAGGCCTCAAGAACAATACCGAAGATATGTAAAAAGACCTCAATCATAAGACTAACGTATGAAGATTTGTATTTATTTCAGTGTTGCAACTACATGGATTATGATCCTAAGGAGCTAGAGGAGATACAGACCTAATCTCTCTCTTGCCGCTTAGGTTACACCCAAAAGATTCCAACCCTTACAATGTTCTCCAAGCTCGCTTTATATAGGCCGAGCTTGGGTGGTTTACAGCTAATAAGACAAGGGACTCAATCGTGGTGGTGTCAGTCCTTGTCGAGTAAGGCGGTTCCTTCGGCGGCACTCCGAAGATGGCTCTGGGGCTTCGGTCCTTCGAGGCGAGGTCCAAATCCCTTTCTTCTGGTTCTTCTCTCGATGTCCTCGGTCTCACCTTTCTCTGGTTTGGTCCCTAGGCTTCGCTGCTAGTTCCCCTGGCGCGATCTTGCTTCTTGGATCTCTGACACGTGTCCCGAGGGGTTTTACCCTTCACAGTTCAAGTAACTTAACTTTGGCTACAAACAAGCTCGTAAACATGAGTTTTGAGCCACAAGTTGCTTTGGCTCAAAGTAATTCTTTCCTAATTAGGTGTCTTTCCATAATTATAACAATTTCCTAGTCCAAAAAGGATTTCTTAAAACAAGGTCATTGTTAAAATGTTGAAACTCTCTAATTGTAAAATATTAGCTTATTTAATTTAATAAATGAAAAAGAGGGGATACCGAGACATACCACCAGCTTTTAGTTTTCGTGAACCTAGTTGATTTTAGGTTGTTTGAACGATCTCACAAATCAATATTCAAACAAAAACCTGAGTATAGTTCAGAGAACCGAACCCTAACAAGAACACGTTCTTGTAGATCTCAGCAGAGATGGATTCACTACAGGTTGTGAATCAACAAACTTGCAATTACTTCAATTATATAAATCATACATAATATAATGCAGAAGGGAAAAGTAATGCAAGACACCAGAATTTTGTTAACGAGGAAACTGCAAACCAGCAGAAAAACCCCCGGGACCTCGTCCAGATGTGAACACCCTCAGTATTAAGCGAATACAGACGCTAGCCTACTCTCAGAATTCGGACTAGAATGTATAGAGACTGAATTAACCCTACAAGAAATCCAGCTACCAATGTGTTCCTACGTCTCTTGGCTCCCGCAGAAACCTACGTACTTGGTTCCCCTAGCTGGCGTCCTTTACAGGCCTAGGATTTGATCCACTTCCCTTTGTGAAGACTAGCGCTACCCTGCCTCTAACAAGACGCCTAAAAGTACTCTGTTAAAAACAAGAATACGATTGTGATTTCCGTTAGACTTAAAGTCAAGGTTAATGGAAATCGGTTTTAATGAATAGGGCTTATTGATCTAACCTAAACAGTTTTACCTCCTAACGCTAGACGAACTTAGTATTAAACCTAGTTCGTGAATATGCGTTATGGAACTTCTGGGGTTTACAATTCAAGATCTATCGTACGAAGTTTCTATCAAATCTTGGTCGTGATAAGATTGAAATAATTCAATCGACCCAAGATACATGATCAGGAATTTGACTTCCGACCTGTGCTTCACGATCCTCAAGTGAAGTCTTTTAATAGTCGTAGTCCAAAGGATTTTGAGATGACGACCAACCTTTATGCAAGGACACACAGATGTGTAGAGGATTGAAGTTGTATCTTGCAGATTGTCATTTATTTATAGTTATCAACAAGGGAGGCTTTGCTTTAAAGTTAAGCAACCTTGAGTGAGGCTCAAGTAAGTTTCCAAACTTAGAAAAGTCTATAGGCTTGTATTGAGGTCCAACGCAATCTTCTTATAACCGTTAGTCGAAACCTTAAGGTTGTGAGAAGACTCGCCTTGATTAAGAAGGATGGCTATGGCTCAAACAAGTTTGCCCATGCTACGGAGTCCATACACATGTATATGAACCCAAAGAAAATTGTGGACACGAGTCTCATGGACCTTATTGTGAAAGTTTGCAAGAACTAATCACAATAGGCAAGAACGTCAACACATGAACGCGTATGCCGTTGAAGTGTTCTTCTCATGGTTTATATGTACGTGTATATGAACGCGTACATAAAGCAGTTTGTGGTTCAGGAACTTCCTGAGTTCTCATGTACGCGTACGTGAACGCGTACATACAAAGTGCTCTAGCTCTAAATAGAAACGCGGTTCAAGTTATGAACGCGTACTTGAACGCGTATACTGTTCATGCAATTTAAGAGCCAACTCTATTCCACATTCTACTTGAGCATTATTCATGAAATGACTTAGATGCTTAAGAGAACTAATCTTTATAATCATTCGGATCACATAAACAACATCATAGACTATGTTCATGATAGAATGGCAAATACGAAACATGAAAGGAAAACCTTTCTAACCTTTAGTGAGGACGATATGTTTAATCAAGTATGTAAGCTTCGGTCTTCATCTTCAATGGTCTTCGTCTCGAATTCTTAAATCTATCCTAGTCCGTGTTGCAGAGTAGACTTATCAAGGATTGTGTTTTGGTCAACTAAAATTGACAACTGACTTGAGATAGCAACATCAGTGGGTTCAACCTAGCAATGCTCTAACAATCTCCCCCTTTGTCAATTTTAGTGACAAAACCAATCTTACATATGGATTCAAAAAGTAAGATCTTTTAGCCATAACCATAATGTACTTGATCTTCTTGTAATCTTCAACGTCTTCGAATAAGAGTGTTCCTGCAAGTGAAGATTCAAGGTAGAGATAACAAAATCAAAGTCACCACACATCTTGGTTCTAGAAGGACATAGTCCAACAAGAGTTTGTTATGCAATTGAGTAGTATATGAAACTTGTAAGCATATTGCATCGATTCTTAAATATACTACACAATATGATATGTTCTCCCCCTTACTCAATACACTAACTTTTGCTTTGACATGAAAAGCACATCGATTTTACTCCCCCTATGACAATGTCGTAGACAATTGTCTTAAGTAGTTAGAAGATTTTACTCCCCCTTACTACAAGATTTCTCCCCCTTTTTGTCATAAAATTAGACAAAATAAAAATAAAAATAGGAATCATCATAAAATAACATCAATCAATGTAGACAAAGGTAAACATACCTGAAACGATAGATAAAAAGATGCAATTCTCTCGCAATTTCCACAGCCGCACACCCCAAAAAGATATTACCATGAAGCACAAGTTCAAAAGAACTCTCCCCCATTATGTGGCTTTCCCTAAAGAACAACGCGACTTTTCTCATCGGATTTGATATGAGTTTGATTAGATTTGATAGCGTCTCTTTTACTCAATCGATGAGCTTGATTATAGATAGAGAAAATACTTGTGAGACTCAATTTGTTCCTCAAGGATTTTTCAGTTGAAAAAACTCGCATGCCTGAGTAAAAAGCAAACAATGTTCCCCAAAATATGTATGATTATTGTGTCTCATAAGAGTTCTCCCATGTATCTAAGTTTACTATCAACAATATGTTTAAAACAATTTTCTAAGAGCATATTCTTCCTTGCTTTATCAACTAGTTATTCCCATTGATCATGATCTCGACTCTTGCCTTAGGAGCCAGAGTTAGGGAGAATGCTAGATGTAGCACCAGAAGTGTTGATATTCATATTGAGTCATTACATTTTGGACTCATGTTTGATATGATTAGCACCATTTAATCTTTTTATATTTTCTCACTAAAAGTCAGGAGTCAAATATTGGTGCTTAAAAGACAATCATGACAATCACATTGGATTTTCTGGTCATAAACCATTAGGACAAACAGTCACTTAACTATTTGAGCGTGGATTCATCTCTTTTGGAGATCATTGATCAACAATACAAGAGATGAGGATTATTGTCTTTTATATAAAAAAAAAGGAGTAAATTCCTTCATTTAACAAGACAATAATCGGTTTCATACTAGGAATCCCACTTATTCATCTTTACTAAGCATAATTGCGAACGAACAAAGAGTAAGACAAAATAATAGTACTACTACAGCTTTGCATAACTCGCAATGGAGTTTTTATAACTTATCCCACAAGCTGTTTTAATGGGACAAGTATTATGCAACACTTCAATGAACGCGACTTTCGAAGATGTTCGAATGTTTCAGCGTCTAATGGTTTTGTGAGAATATCTGCACGTTGTTGTTCAATTGGCACATAACATATTTTGACAATTTTCTTTTCATAGAGATCTCTAATAAAGTGATATCTAATGTCAATATGTTTCGTTCTTGAGTGTTCTACTGGATTTTCAGTAATGCGTATAGCACTAGTATTATCACAATAGATTTATATGGTTTTCTCTTCTTTAATTCCATAATCTTTAAGCATTTGTTTCATCCATAAAAGTTGAGTACAACACGAACCTGCAACGATGTATTCAGCTTCAGATGTTGAAAGAGACTGTGAGTTTTGTTTCTTGTTGTGCCAAGCTACAAGATTATTCCCCACGTAAAAGCATCCTCCTGAAGTGCTTTTTCTATCATCTCCGCATCCTGGCCAATCTGCATATGAGTAAGTTGTAAGTCTGGCATTAATATCAAAAGAATATGAAAGTCCAAAATAAACTGTGCCTTTTACATAGCGGATAATTCTCTTTACTGCGTTCATGTGAGATTCCTTAGGTTCTATAATCAACAATTGAATTTGTGCAATACTTTTAATTATATGAATATATAATGCGGAAGATAAAAGTAAAGCACGACACAAGAAGTTTTGTTAACGAGGAAACCGCAAACCTAGCAGAAAAACCCCGGGACCTCGTCCAGATGTGAACACCCTCAGTATTAACAGTATACAGACGCTAGCCTACTCTCAGACTTCGGACTGGAATGTATCGAGATTGAATTCACCCTACAAGCAATGCAGCTACCAATGTGCTCCTACGTCTCTTGGTTCCAGCAGAAACCTACGTATTTGATTCCCCTAGCTGACGTCCTTTACAGGCCTAGGAGTTGCTCCACTTGCCTTCGTGAAGACTAGCGCTATGTTGTGTTCTTCACACAACTATCCAACAATCAGAAGAAAGTAACCTCCTGATTCAAAGAATCAAGCCCAATTTCTAAGCTCAAGAGCAAAGAACCCAAATAAAAGAACAAAAGTTCTCTTTTTTTTATTAAATTTCAGAATTACATCCCAAGTCCCAACGTACAACAATAAATATCTGAAACAGAAAACAGAAGCACGACCCAAACTCGAGCCGACAGATGCCACGAATCGGCCAATCCCAACTATAATCAAACAGACAAAAATAAGAGAAGATAAAATAGAATACTAATGGCACCCAACTACACTACTAAGCGCACCCCAGATAGACAGCCCTTAAGGGAAGAACAATGCAGGTATGTCAGGTACATGACATTACTCCTCAAGGATAGAAGTCTGGAAAATGAGCAGAGATGTGAGATGCATCCTCCCAAGTTGCATCTTCCACAGATGAGTGGCACCACTGTATAAGAAGCTGGTGGACTAGTACTCCTTGTCTGGTCTCAATTATTTGCACTGGCTTCACCTTAATTTGTCCTTCATGATCAGTAAGTGGTAGTGTTGGTGATGGGGTATAGGCAGAGCCAATATGCTGCTTAAGCTGAGAGACATGGAACACATGGTGTATCCTAGAAGATTCAGGTAGAGCTAACTTGTATGCTTGAGTACCCACTCTCCGAATGATCTGAAATGGCCCATAGTACTTAGCTGCAAGCTTGACATTCTTTCTCAAAGCCACTGAATTTTGTCTGTAGGGTTGCAGTTTCAGATAAACTAGATCACCCACTTCAAAACTTCTCTCTGATCTCTTCTTATCAGCAAAAAATTTCATTCTAGCTTGAGCTTGAGTGAGAGATTCCTTCAAAATATTGAGCATTTCATCCCTTTGTTTCAGGTATTCCTCCACTGAAGCCACTGAAGTAATAGCAGTACAGGGGAAAGCTAAATGAGGAGCTTCATACCCATATAATGCTTTGAAAGGTGACATTTTGATGCTTGAGTGAAAACTGGAGTTGTACCACCATTCTGCAAGAGCTATCCAACTGCTCCACTTATTTGGGTGGTGCCCAGTCATGCATCTAAGATAGCTTTCAAGGCATGCATTTACTCTCTCTGTCTGACCATCAGATTGGGGATGGTATGCAATACTCATGCTCAAATTGACACCCAAAATTCTGAATAAATCTTGCCAAAAGTTGCTTGTGAAGACTTTATCTCTGTCAGAAACAATGGATTCAGGCAATCCATGGAGCTTGAAAATGTTGTTGAGAAACATTTTAGCTACACCAGCAGCAGTATAAGGGTGTTGCAGAGCAATGAAATGAGCATATTTGGTGAATCTATCCACCACCACTAAGATTATAGTTTTCTTTTCAATGTTAGGTAGTCCTTCAATGAAATCCATACTAATATGTTGCCAAGCTTGTTGTGGAATAGGTAAAGGAACCAAAAGTCCACCAGGAAAAGTGTGCTCACCTTTATTTCTCTGACAAACATCACAAGTGGTAACCAACTGCAAAATTCCCCTCTTCGTTCCAGGCCAAAAGAAATGAGCCTTAGCTCTGTTATATGTAGCTTGAATGCCAGAGTGGCCACCAACAGCTGAAAAGTGAATAGAAAAGAGAATGTTGGCCCTCACCTCTTTGTTACAGCCAACATACAATATGTTTTTGGATTGCTTCCTTGTAAGTGTAATGTTCCAGAGAATTTGGCTTCCCAAGTAACTGAGCAATCAATTGTTGAGCCTTGTCATCATCCACATAACTAAGAAGAATATCTTGCACCCAATTTGGCTTAGAGATAGAGAGAGCATGAAGAGAAACTGTTTGTAATGGCCTTCTAGACAAAGCATCTGCAACCTTATTTTCAGCTCCTTTTTTGTATTTGATTTCATAGTCATATCCCAATAGCTTGACTAACCACTTTTGCTGCAACACAGTGGTAATCTTTTGCTCCAAGAAGAACTTAATACTCTGATGATCTGTCTTAATAACAAAATGGTGACCCAATAGATAATGCCTCCATTTGGTCACTGCAGATACAATGGCAATAGTTCTTTCTCATAAGTGTACATGGCCAAAGCTTTAGGGCCTAAAACTTTACTGAAATAAGCAATTGGCCTTCCATCTTGCATAAGCACAACTCCAATCCCTTAATCACAAGCATCAGTCTCCAGTGTAAAAGGTTTGGAGAAATCAGGTAAAGCTAAAACTGGTGTAGTAGACATGGCTTGTTTAAGCTTCTGAAAAGCTAGTTCAGCTGCATCACTCCACTGAAATGAGTTTTTCTTGAGTAACTCAGTGAGAGGTTTGCTGATGTTACCATAGTTCTGCACAAACTTCCTATAGTGACCAGTTAAGCCAAGAAATCCTCTTAGGTCCTTCACATTGGTTGGGGTTGGCCATTCAACCATAGTGGCTATTTTAGCCGGATCAGCAACTACACCTGCAGCAGTAATTATATGGCCTAAATACTCCAGTTCTTGTTGAGCAAAACAACACTTGGAAAGCTTGGCATAAAGTTGGTATTGTCTCAGCAGAGAAAGAGTAATCTCCAAGTGTGTGTGATGTGCTTCCAATGTTGAGCTATAGACCAGTATATCATCAAAGAAAACCAATATGAATTTCCTCAAATAATCATGAAAAACATCATTCATAAGGGCTTGAAATGTTGCTGGAACATTGGTTAAACCAAATGGCATCACTTTGAACTCATAATGGCCTTCATGAGTTCTGAAAGCTGTTTTATGAATGTCATCCTTCTTCACTCTGATTTGATGGTAGCCTGACCTGAGATCAATCTTAGTGAAGTACTATTTTGCTCCTTGTAGTTCATCTAGCAGTTCATCAATTATGGGAATAAAAAACTTATCCTTAACTGTAATAACATTCAACTTCCTATAATCCACACAAAATCTCCAAGAGTTATCCTTCTTTTTCACCAACAGAATTGGAGCAGCAAATGGGCTATGGCTAGGCTGAATGACACCATTCTGCAACATTTCTTTTACTAGTTTCTCAATAACTCCTTTATGTACATATGGGCATTTATAAGGCCTTTGATTTGTTGGCTGTGAATTTGGTTTGAGGGGTATTGAGTGATCAAGGTTTCTTTGAGGGGGTAATTGAGTGGGTTCAGTAAAAACATCTTCAAAAGATGATAAAATGGCTGAAATGCCAGGAGAAGGTGGTGGTGGGGAGGTGGTGGTATTTATGAAGAAAAGATGGGCAATAACCCCATGACTGTGTTTGGACACATAGTCCTGTATGTTCTCGTTACTCATTTCCTTCAATGGTGGATCACTTTTAACTCCTGTAAGAGTGATTTTCCTTCTTTTATGCTTGACAGAAATGCTGAGCTTCACCAAATTAAATAGGATATCTCCTAACTTCCTCAACCAGTCAGCTCCAAGAACCATGTCACATCCACCTAAGGGCAATAGCCTCACTTCACTGTTGAATTCATGGCCCTGCATAGTCCACTTCAAGGTAGAGCAAATGCCTGAACTCACAGTCTTCTCACCATTAGCAACTGTGACTAAGAAATTAGCAGTTGGTGTGATGGTACAGCCCAATGATTTTGCTAAGTCACAATCCACAAAACTATGAGTACTACCAGTGTCAATGAGGATTGATATGGCTTTCTTCTTGATAAAGCCAGGAATTCTTATAGTCTCACCAGTGACACTGCCAGTTAAAGCATTCAAAGAAATTTCCATGTCAGATTCCAGTGGAGAGTCACTTACCACTTCCTGCACTTCTTCTTCTTCTGTTCAGTACTACTCTCTACTGCACCTTCACAAACAATTTGGTATAGAGTTTTCTTCTTACAATTGTGGCCAGGCCTAAAGACTTCATCACAATCAAAACATATGCCCTTGGCTCTTTTCTCACTATATTGTTCAGGGGTCAACTTTCGAACATGAGAGTTTTGAATTGGTTGTGGGTTATTGGTATATCTAGTAATAAGTGGTGGTGGTTTTGGAGAAAAATTATTGTTGGCAGGTGATGGTTTTGGTGATGAGTAAAAAGGACTAGTAGAAAAAGGCTTAGGTGATGAATATGAGTTGTTGTAAGTTTTTGGCGTAGGCTTTGAAACCTTCTGCTGCATAGCTAGGCTGAGCTCTTGAGATCTAGCAAGATGAAAGGCACGCATGAGGGTAGTGGGATTGAACATCAACACAGCATGTTGTATCTCTTCCTTCAACCCACCAATAAAGCTCATGACAAAAAAAAAATATGTCATATTCTTATGTTTACTAACTAACAAAGCCTTTAGATATTCAAACTGCTCGAAATATTCCTCAACTGTAGATGTTTGTGACAGTTTATTAAACCTTCCAACAATATTCTCATTAGCAGGGTTCTCAAAACGCAAGCATATATTATCAGACAATTCAACCCAAGTAAGACTATCTCTATTCATTTTAAAATTCGGAAACCAATTACTAGCCTTACCCTCTAAGTGAATAACAACCATACTGACCTTGTGAGCCTCTTCAACCTTGTTCAACATGAAGTATAGATCACACTTTTGAACCCATTCCCTTGGATTATCACCGCTGAACCTTGGAAAATCTAATCTAGGTACTCTGGGAATGATTTCTTTACCACCAGTTGTGAGATCTAAAGTAGGACCCTCTTTCCGGATAAAGCTACCTTCCAACCCATCTGATTCTGATGTTGAGCCACCAGATCCCTCCCTGTCCTTGAACCCGCGTTTATCCATCGGCTTCATGAACTGTTCAAGAAGAATGGCATTATTATTAATCAGTTTATCCTCCATTATAGTATCCATCTCTGTGCTCAATGTTGCTAGTTTCTCGACCATATCCGTACTAAGCTTTGACAGTTTCTCATCCATGTTTGTAAACTGGAGGTCATAGTTCTTAAGCTTATCCTCCATAGCTTTAGCAGCGGCTTTATCACTGTTGGTAGTAGTTGAACCACCCATGATTTCTCAGGATGGAACGACTCTGATGCCAAATGTTGTGTTCTTCACACAACAATCCAACAATCAGAAGAAAGTAACCTCCTGATTCAAAGAATCAATCCCAATTTCTAAGCTCAAGAGCAAAGAACCCAAATAGAAGAACAAAATTTCTCTGGTTTTTGATTAAATTTCCGAATTACATCCCAAGTCCCAACTTACAACAATAAATATCTGAAACAGAAAACAAAAGCACGACCCAAACTCGAGCCGACAGATGGCACGAATCGGCCAATCCCAACTATAATCAAACGGACAAAAAATAGAGAAGATAAAATATAATACTAATGGCACCCAACCACACTACTAAGCGCACCCCAGATAGACAACCCTTAACGGAAGAACAGTGCAGGTATGTCAGGTACATGACACGCTACCCTGCCTCTAACAGGACGTCTAAAAGTATCCAAGTAATTAAACAAGAATACGATTGTGATTTCCTTTAGACTTAAAGTCAAGGTTAATGGAATTTGTTTTGTTGTATAGGGCTTACTGATCTAGCCTAAACAACTTTACCTCCTAACGCTTGACGAACTTAGTATGTAGTTGGTAAAATCCCCCTAGGTGAGATTTTACCAATACACCCCTACTTAAATACCTAAAGCATACCATAATACATACAACTTAACCAAAACCGTTGTTAATATATAAACATTACCATACTTAGATAAATGAAAGAGACAGGAGAAGATAATGACGCTATAAGCATGATATGAATGATAAACAAGCAATAACTCTCAAGTATAACATGTTATTAATTGAATCCTTGCATTTGTTCTCACCTTGCTAAGGATAATCACTCTACAAAGTAATAAGTTCTTCCCTAGAAATTGAGCCAAGGAGAGTAAGAAGAGTTCTTTGTCTCTCGATAGATCAACCCTAGAGTTCACTTTTCCAACCCCTCTCTCAGTTGTGATACATGGCCTTTTATAGACGCTGATTACATGGTGGAATACAGCTAATACAGACAATATGACTTTGACACTATTTTGTCCATTTCTATCAACCTTCAATACCGCCGACCTTCCTCGATGCTTCAGCGCCCTTCCTCAATTCTTCAGCGCCCTTCCTCAATTCTTCAGCGCCCTTTGCCCTAGATTGGATAAGATCAATGACTCGAACTCCACTGAGTCAACAAGTCAGCTCTGACAATCCGACCGTTCTGCCCAACATTAAATGCTCAACCAATCTTAGCAGCTTTTGTCGGTGATGTGCCATTGTCGCTGTCTTGAGTTATGATGCTTTGTCTTTCCTCTGTTAAATGCCGCTCTTCCCTTGCTCTACTCAGCGCCTTTTTCCTATGGGTGATAACCGCTGAAGGTTGTCGTTGTCATCATTCTTCACTTCTATGGTAGCCCTTCTGTACAAAATCACTTCTTGAGTACCCTAAATAGACTAAGGCATTTTCTACACTCACATTTTGCCTCTTTCATCTTCAAAGACTTTAGTCGCCGAAGATGAAACCCCCATCTGCTGAAAATGCCAGCACACCTTTTTCGACAGTTACTTCTTTTCCCACGTACAACGGCATGCCGTGAATCTCGGACTTGCTTTATGACTTGCAACCTGCTCAACCGGTTAAGATTATTTTCCTATAAGTACTCCAACCTTCCCCTTCTAACCTACTTTTTCTTCAGTTTTAGTTTTATTCTTTCTCTGCACCCAAAACCCTAAGTTGCCGTCGAACCGCCGCTGCTCCGCCTCAAACCACCATTTTCCGCCTCTTGAACACTTCTTTTCAGTGTAAATCACCCAATAGTTACTGCTTCATCTTTTCCACCACCAAAACTCACCTTTTACCCATTTTTCTCCTGCTCCGGTGACTTTTCACCTCTGCATTTTCCGTTCTCCGGCTGATCTTCATCTTCTCCGATCGTTCAATGGCTTCCACTGATTCTTCCTATGACCCTAATTCAACTTCACAGAACTAAGGATCTAACCATGGGGGCGCTGAATCTTCATCATCTTCTCAGGACCATGAGTCTGGTGACGAAGAAACTTCACAGTCGCCGACCAAAGCTATAAAGGGGTCTTGGGGTGACGACTGGGATGCGTATTGCAACAAGCATCATCCGACTACTCCAGCGCTTAAGATTTCACCTTTAGACGGCATTACTACCTGTTTTGAAAAGCTACTTTTGGAGCATATCCGTCAAGAAGGTCAAGGTGAAAACCGTCTGGTTATTGCGCTAGGCCAAATCAAAGTTGGGTATCAATTTCCCCTTTATGATCCTACTGATCCCTTTCTCCTTCAATTATTGATGCATGTAAATAAAAGTCCTGCCCAGCTCTCCAGCAATTCCATTCGTATACTATATGAATGGGTTGCCCGCCGAAAGGGCTACTCCCTCTACCCAAATATCACCAGAAACTCTGCCTTTGCTGCCAAAGAGTTATATACCGTTGAGAACTTCAAAGATCAGTATCAAGTGAAGCCTAGCCTCAGAGCCGGCGAGCCTTGGTTATATCGTATTGAATCAAGGAGAGGTCTTAAAAGCAACAATAAATTCCTAAGGGACATTGATAAGAAGACTTCTACCGCCATTAGACCTTCAGTTCGCCATAAATCTGAGAATCACTGGAATGACCTTCCCTGCCAGGTTGAAGGACCTTGGCTCAAGGGTTGGGAGGATGAAGATTGAACCATTCCCCGTAAGGCTTTTCTTCCAGAACATTCTGCTCTAGCTAACCATGATTTCTGGTCTGTCCGCTGGGATGAAGAAAACCAATACCTAAAAAAGGACGGCGAGTTTGTCACTACTGACAAAGGACATTGGGCTAAGAAACCTGAGTTTTGCAAGCCGCCTTCTAAAGGAGGGAAAGGCGCAAAAAAAAAAGGAAAAAATGGAGACGATGTTGAGGTAACAAACACTTTACTAATGTCTTGAAATATATGTATATATTTGCCTCTATTTGTTATCTAACAGACGACGATTGCTTTTCCTTTTACAGCCGGCCTCCAAAAAGTCCAAGCCAGAGAAGCCATTAAGCGCTATAGACCGTGTAAAAGCTGCCCTTGCCACTCTTCCTGGGATGTCTACTGCTGAGTCTAAAAAGGACGGAGACTCCAAGTCTACTTCTGCTGCTAAGAAAGATAGTGGCTCATCCAAGAACAAAGAGAAGCAACCAAAGAGCAAAAAATCATTGGCTTCCAAGAAGAAAAATCAATCTGCCAACCAAAATGTCGCCGACAATCCTACCCCTAAGGACCAGTCTGTGAAACTTGTCGATTAGCACCAGGCCGACAAGGTGAATGAGGAAACTCCCACAACTCCTCAAGCTACCACTTCTGAGGTTGCCACCACAGAACAAACTACCGTCGAAACTGATGTTGGCGCTGTTGGTGACCAAGTTATTCATAAGCAATCCCCTATCCGTTCAAATGATCAAGATGAGCGAGTATCTGCCTCAGCTGTTGGCAATGCAGTCCAAACTCTTCTTCAGCTTCTCTCTCTGAACACTCTACCTCAAGCTTCTGCTAGCAGTAGTTCCATGGAGACTCAGGTGTTGTCCAACAAGTTAGCGGATTCCTTTGCTAAGTTGGTGTCTCAGGATGAAGGAGGTTCTAATACCCTTTATCTGGAGTCAATGAGTAAGCTAAGTGAGCCTGGGTTAGCGCTGAAACCCGTTGAACTTACTGCTGTTGTCTCTCATCTTACTCCTTATGAGCAGTTCTGCAGCGCAGTCATGGTATGTTACTGCCTCAGTCTTATCTTTGATCTTTTCCGCCGGTAATTTCATTTCTAATTATACCAGTTTCATCTGTTCTGCAGGATTTTCAACGCAATCTTGGTGGTGTTGTGTTGAATGCTCAATTACAACAAGAGCGTGACAATCTTCGCCAGGGTAAAGCTACACAAGAGCAGAAGTTAGAGAAAGTGAAGAAAGAAAATGATCGGCTCCGTCATTACTACAACCAGGAGAAAAAAAATCACAAAGAACTCCAAGGTTAGCCAGTTTCTTCTGTTTTCCCTTAGTAATTTTGTATTCCGCTGTTTCTTTCTCCCGACTTTTAGTCCTTGTCTATTATAAGGTCGCCAGCAACATGATGACGGTCAATTGAAGCGGGTTAAAATTGAAATTGACAAGCTGACTAGCGCTAATGCTAAGCAGCGTAACATGTTGCTCGATTCTGACCGGGATGTTAGGTGGTACCGCCGAGAGTTACGCCATGTCACTGACCTTAATATAAATCTTGATCATCTTCTCAAAGTTTCTCAAGCGGATGTGGAGTGGGCGAAAAGTGAGCTTGACAACGCTTCCCGCTTAGCTGAATTGGAACGGAAAGCTAAAGAAAAAGTTACGGTGGACCATATGAAGATAACCTCCCAACTAAAGGATAAGGAAGCCACTATTTCTCGCTTATCGTCTTCATTAGTTTGCCGGACCGCTGAGAGAGATACCGCTCGTGATGAGATTCAGCATCACAAAGATTTTGCCCAAATTCATGGAGATCGCACTAGGCAGCTGAGTGAAGAAAATAATACTCTTAGACTCAGGATCAAACAAGCTGTTGGCCCTTGTTCTGATCAAGAAGTTTTAAGTAAATTGGATGAAATAAATGTTGCCCGGAAAGGCATTCATGAGTATGTTAAGGAACTAGAAGGTAGTTTCTTAGGATTTCATTTTCTGCCTACCCAAGTCCCAACCTAACGTTGCCTCAGCGTCTAAATTGTTTTCTTCTTGATTTTCAGAAAAGTACAAAGGTCTTGAGTCTCAACTAGAAGAGCATGCCGCTACCCTGAAAGAACATGAAGGATGCACCTCCAGAATTTCCCAGCTAGAAGGGCAAGTGGAAGAGCATAAATCATGTGGAGATGTACTTCATAAGCTGAGAACAAATCATTTGCAATGTACCGGCAAGATCACCAATCTGGAGAATGAAGTTAAAATTTTCCAAGATTACAAGAAGAAATATGATACTGAATCTTCCAAGTCAAGTAAGCTTCAAAAGATGCATGACCATTCAGTCTGAATTAAATCTTGCCAAGAAATCTGCCCAAGCTACAGAAGAACAACATGTTGCCGATGTGAGGATGAGTGGTTTTTTCGCTATTCAAATGTTCTTGGCTACCTTTTGCCCTGATCATAATGTAGACATTCCGGCGGCCTATGGTCCTGTCCGCCTTCCTCCTAACATGGAAACTGCTCCTGATGCTGCTGAGAATAAAAATAATGCCGAAGACACTGTTCATATAGATAGCGGGTCAGATTCTGGAGAAGAAGATGAAAGTGATGAAGAAGAGGACGCTGGAGATGACGAAGATTTGCATCCAAAAAGCGGAAATTCCCATCAGGATGACGGCAAAGGTGTCAATGTTAATGATGGTCAGAACGCCTCTGAAAATCAGGACCAAAGCGCCGATCAAACTGCCAAAGGAAAAGTCGCAATTACCGCTGAAGATGGAAACAAAGATGACAATACTTTTATCAAGGATCTTCATATGGCTGTTGGCAATTCCCAAAAACCTCCTGAATTACAAGTATTGAAGGATGGTTCATCATCTAGCCACCAATTGTAATTTGAATAGTTCTTTGTTCTAGGTTTTCTTGCTTGTGTGCTTCATGTGATATGTTTATTTCTTCAACTCTTTTGTTATAAGACTTTAATGAATGTGTGCTTTTCTACATGTGCACGCTGTTAGACATTTGAGTTTTTCTTTTTCTTTTTCTTTTATGCCGCCGGTATAATCAAATCCATTATGATTTTAATGATGAGCCGACAGTTATCTCGCTAACCACATCACAGCCTTATGTTATACATTGTTCCTTGTGCCCGTCGGCGATCCATTATAAGTGGTTGGTTAACCATGATAGGAGTTTTACATTTTTACCCATCACTTACAGATCAACAAGTAACACGTAAGGAGTTATAGTTCGAGTGGCCAGACCCGCTGTTATTCAAAGTTACTATCATTGAAATTCCAAATGTTTTGTTATGCCTCGGCGTATAATTTTCCTGGCAATTTTGCCTCAGTATGTGGCTGTTGAGCCTTGTAAATTCCTTGGCAATTTTGCCTCAGTATATGGCTATTGAGACTTGTACTTTTCTTGGCAATTTTGCCTCAGTATATGACTATTGAGCCTTGTAATTTTCTTGGCAGTTTTGCCTCAGTATATGGCTATTGAGCCTTGTAATTTTCTTGGCAGTTTTGCCTCAGTATATGGCTGTTGAGCCTTGTAATTTTCTTGGCAGTGTTGCCTCAGTATATGGCTATTGAGCCTTGTAATTTTCTTGGCAATTTTGCCTCAGTATATGGCTGTTAAGCCTTTGATATTTGTCGCCGTATGCAAAGAATTTGAATGACACAGTAATTTGTTAACGGGGTTTGGCGCATAAAAGCAAACCTATGTCCCCGGTTCTTATTTGCTGCAAATTACAAAAGCTAATAAGATTTCTTGGGTATTATGCCCGCTCAAGATCTCGGATTTTACGTGCAACCTTAAGGGTAAAATTTGTTGATAAACTTGGCATTCCACGGATGCTCAAGTTCTTTACCATGCTCATCAATTAAAACATAAGATCCACTACCCACTGCACGCTTAATAACATAAGGACCTTCCTAGGTTGGTTCTAGCTTCTTACATCATTTCTTCTTTTGATACGGCGACACTTCTCTTAATACCAAGTCACCAGGCTGATATTCTCTTGGTATGACGCGCTTGTTATACTCCCTAGCTAGACGACGATGATAATTTTCCATATGAGTCAAAGCAATAAGCCGATGTTCTTCCAAATCATCTAGTTTCGCCAAGATTAAGTCCGTATTGAGATTCTTCTCCCAAGCTTCATGTTTTGTTGTTGGCAGTATAACTTCAGATGGAAGTACCGCTTCTGCACCAAATGTGAGTAAGAAAGGAGATGCTCCAGTTGCCTCTCGGACTATGGTTCTGTAAGACCATAAAACATTATGAAGGTGCTCGCACCAGGCTTTCTTGTGCCCTTCAACTCTCTTTTTCAACCCCATTCCTATTGTTTTGTTTGTGGCTTCCGCCTGCCCATTGCTTTGGGGATAAATAGGAGTTGACTTTCCTAGCTTTACGCCGTATGTTGCCAACAAATTTTCAATATTATCGCCGACTAGTTCTTTTCCATTATCAGTATAGATTTCCGCCGGGACACCAAAACTACAGAATATATTCTCCCATATGAATGTAAACACTTCCTTACCCGTTCTCTGTCGAATCGCCTTGGCCTCACACCATTTAGTAAAATAGTCTGTTGCCACAATGATATATCTCCTCTGCCCTGATCCTGGTGTTAGCGGTCCGATGATGTCAATCCCCCCACTTGGCAAAGGGCCAAGGGCTTAACACTGAATTTAGTGAGACTGCTGGCGCTTTTATTCTTCTTGCATAGAGCTGACAATTCCTACACCGCTTAGCATATTCTGCAGAATCACCATTCATCCAAGGCCAGTAATAACCTTGCATTTTTACTTTTAGAGCCAATGCCCGCTGCCCGCTGTGATTTCCGCAATCTCCCTCATGAATTTATTTCAACAAGTTCTTTCCTTCCTCCCTTGATACGCATCGTAATAGTGGCCCAGCAAATGATCTTCTGTATAATACGCCATCTCTTAACTCATAATTCCCTGACCTGCTTATAACTTTATGCGCTAGAATTATACTTCCAGGGGTGGTAAGATGCTCTAAGTAATATCTAATAGGGGTCCGCCAGTCTGTTTCCGCCGACTCTTCGACGTCTACCGCTAAAACCTCCTTCTGCCTTCTTTCTTCTATTGACGACCTCTTTATCCTTTCAATTGCAATTGACGGCACCTCCGGATCCGCCATCATAGAAGAGATAAACGCCAGCGCATCAGCATGCCTGTTGTCATTACTACATATATGTCTGAATTCGATGCCGATAATTTTGTTAGCGTATTCTCTTGCCAGTTGTAAGTACTTTTTCAGTGAGCTATCATGTGCTTCATATCTTCCTAGGATCTGTCGAATGACCAGCTGGGAATCACTAGTTAAACAAATGTTGCTGATGTCCATCTCAATGATGAGCCTCATAGCGTGTATTACCGCTTCGTACTCTGCTTCATTGTTTGTAGCTGGAAACTCTAATCTGAATGAATGGACTATCCTTTGGCGAAATAAAGACTATGCCGATTCCTTTGCCTTCTCTATTAGCTGAACCATCCACATATACGTCCCACTGATTTGGATCTCTTTTCAATAAGTCTGGAACTCCTTCATCTGGATCTTCTTTTTCCATAAACCGGATGTCTTCAGTTTCTTCCTCTTCTTCTTCAATTGGAAAGTCTGCCAGAAAGTCGGCGATAACCTGCGACCTTTGAGCCGTTCTAATTTCATACTTGACGCCGAACTGATCTATCTGAGCATTCCATTTTGCAATACGCCCAGCTCTTTGGGAACTATGAAGTATGGCTTCAATAGGAGTTTTGGTGAGTACCGTTATAGGATGAGCATGAAAATAAGGACGGAGTCTGCTAGTAGCGAAAACCAGAGCTAATATTAATTGATCTATCTTAGTATAATTTTTCTCAGCAGGTTGTAGAGTTCGACTGATGTAGTAGATTGGCGTCTCTCCTCCTTTTGTCCGCACCAACACTGCACTAACACTGATGATGTTGCTGCCAGATAAACCCTTAATTCTTCCCCATGCTCCGGCAGCTGAATAGCTGGTAGAGTGGCTAAATATTTCTTTATTCCCTGAAAAGCAATTTCATGATCACCCGTCCAGTTGAACTTCTCTCCTTTCTTCAGCATTTGGAAAAATAATTTGCACTTATCAGAGAATCGAGATATAAATCTGTTAAGAGACGCTAATGTGCCATTTAAGCGCATAACATCTTTCAGTGTTACCGGTGAAGGCATATCCAAGATGGCCTTGAATTTTGCTTGATCTGCCTCTACTCCATTTTTGTGACAACATACCCCAAAAACTTTCCAGAAGTGACGCCGAACACGCATTTTGCTGGGTTGATCTTCAACTTGGTTACTCGCATGTGATCAAAAATTTCTTTCAAATCTTGCACATGACTCTTCTTTTCCTTGCTCTTGACCAACATATCATCAACGTATACCTCCATGTTTTTCCTATCCATCTGTCGAACATATCCTGAACCATCTTTTGATAAGTGGCACCAGCGTTCTTGAGACCAAACGGCATTCTTGTGTAGCAAAATAGACCTTTAGTAGAGAAGAATGCCGTGTGCCGCTGATCCTCTTCCGCCAGCGGTATCTGGTTATACCAGAGTAACCGTCCATAAAAGATAGTAACTCATGCCCAGAAGTGGCATCGACGGTCTGATCTATGCTTGGTAATGGAACCGCCATTTAGACTTGATAAGATAAGATAAGTCTAAGGATTGAGCTATGCAATCGCCAATTAGACCGAGAGGATTTCAGCAACTCTCTGTGGCAACAGTCAAATAAATACGACTTTCAGTTTGCCATAAATATGAGAAATTGGCTTGTGGCATATAATGCACCAATTCTATGAGTAATGAAGACATATGAATGTCTAAAATAATATAGGTCATAGCCATGAGCCATGATTAAGAATTATAGCACTGATTTATAGAAGCAAGCCCATAATCAGGAAAAACAGACGAATGATGCTATCACAGCGTAGCCATCATCAAGAATGCATAAGAATTGCCAATACAAGACCTAAAGATAGTCCATAATAATCATAATAAGCCAAGTTGCATGGTATAATAATCTTATTGAGAAGTTAGGTATAAGGCGCAAAGGATAAGCCATAACATTTATGTTATTTTCAGATTTCTGGACAGTTTGCATGTTGTCCATTAATAAAATCACCCAGGCCAGACCATATTAGATAAAATTCTGAATTTTTAGTATGTTATAGGGAACTCACAGAGGAAAATATTTCGTGAAGGAAGCACCCCCTAATTCCTCACGGATTGGGCTGTAAAAATCACGCCATGAGGA
>JAJJMA010055157.1:0-11175 GCA_023529015.1 Papaver nudicaule
GAATACATATGGTTCTTTTTCTTGTGGCTCACAACCCATAGGGGGAGAACATCATGTGCTTACTTGTTGTACTATCTCAAAGTATCAAGTTTAAAGATTAAGAAGAAGCTTTGTATCAGATATGAGTTGAATCACTTTATAAGTTTTGGTACACAGACTTTAAAGTTTGCTCAGATTCTTACTCTTTGCACAAACAACATGTGGGATTAGCATATTAACCCATGTAAGCTAGAGCGTACCTTTGTGGTTGTTTGAGCTGGATATGTTGTAGGCGTTGTCTACGGATTTTTCAACAAGAGTTAAAAGAAGACATTAAGACTCAAATGAGAAGTTGAAGAATTCAAAAAATCAAGATAAATCTGGGTTAGACCTTTATTGTATATCTTTTGAATCCATATGTAAATTGGTTTTGTCACTATAATTGACAAAGGGGGCGATTGTTAGGCCATTGTCCGGTCAAACCTACTAGCGTTGGTATGTCAAGCTAGTTGTCAGTTTTAGGTGTCAAAACACAATTCTTTATTTAGCCTACTAGAGTTTAGATTTCAGAATTGGGATATATACAAAGTAGTAGAGACCTTGAAGACGAAGACTGTGAAGACAAAGAAGACATCAATTATTCTTCATCGACAAAAAGTTAGTAGCAGTTATGACTTTTATGGAAATTCTTCTATTCTACTTATTCTATCTTTCGAAATAGTCGGCTACTTTAGTAGAGATACTAATAGTGATTGCGATCGTATTCTTGTCTACATAACCATGTGTTATGTTAGTATTGGTTCCCATGAATACTAAGGTTACAAGATGTGTGAGATAAATTTGATACCATCTTTCTATAACAATAGTATGCTTGCAAATCACTTGTAGGATATGGGTGAATCTAAATGAGTACTCTTGAGCCAGAGTCCAGTGGATTATAACCGAGGGCGAAATAACACGTCTAAGTACTGGCCCAGCCAAGAACTTCCAGCGGATCCAGTTAAACCCTAATTATGAACTAAGGTGGTTCATGAACCGGTTTGTGAACAATGACTCCGGATTTTACTCCTAAGTTCCAAAACATCAATTTGCACACGTACATGTACGTGAACCACATATTCGATGTATCTGGCAGGAATTCAGAAGGACGGTTCACGAACCTTCCAAGGTGAATATTCTCTGGAATTTCACACGGGTTAAACTCTGACTCCTTTATCTCTTAGTTGGACTTGGTTATCACGAAAATATCTTCTGTGGGTCCATTTAACGATTCTCAATGTGTCAATACGATAATGATTATCTCTGGTCTGTTGGATATCAATCTTGAAGTATTTGTGAGCTAACAAAACACTTGGCAGATAAATGATAAAGATTTCCATTTGAGATAAATCTAGGTTTCTTTGTGTGCATGTCAAGTAACGGGTTCGTTTTACACGGGCACTTGCTAAACTTGTGGAACAAGTAACTAGTTGCTTTATTCCTAAGCAACCTATCTTATTGAGTGTTATAAAATAAAGGGATTCAGGACGAAAAACCACAAGCATCAAGCATACGTGAAGTTTCTTTGTGGAATTGATCGTAAACTCTTTTCACTTAGGTGAAAGCTTGTTATGGTATAGTCATACTCTATTAGGTAACAGTTCCTCTGTGGGATTTACCTAACGACTATAAAGACTTCTCTTGAGAGTTGGGAAGCACATGTAGGAGATTGAGACCTTAGTGGTTGAAATCGGATTAACCTGTAACCTTGGTTGCCTGATTACGTTCTTGTCTATTTTACGGTCCTTCTCTTATGCTATAAGGCTATTCAAGAACTGATTCGCAACAACAAGGTTGAAAGGAAGCAACACACGGCTGCACTCGGTGTTGTAAGACCTAGTTAGCTCCAGTTGTATAAATTTCTTAAGTGATTCTTTTTACAACTGAGGTAGAGACAAGTTGGGCATAGTTTACTCGGTTTACTTATCAGACCCAGCTTGTAAGTAGATTTCCGTATGACCTGGAGCAATCCGAAGGAAGTCACTTTGTGTATGTCAAACTGATAGAGGACAGTTCAAACATACAGTTGATAATTGAGGTTGCAAAGCCAGAATTATTAGCACAAGCTGTTGATACTAATTTTCCCATATCATACAAACATAGAAATAAAGACTAATGGGGGTTTGAAATAGTACTTATCATGGATCCTCGTCCTTATTCATTTCCTAAGTGTGGAACAACGAATCTTTGGAACTCATCGGAAACCAAAACTATATGAAATAAAAAGTATTATTTAGACAGTGTGGGTCCACGTCAAAGCGCTTCATTTCCTCAGACAGACAATGTGGAAATGCTACTGAAATCAATTATATAAAATATCAATAAAGTTTTTTCTGGATATTATATAGTTCGATCCATTACAACTTTGGATATTGAGGCTATACAGAGCGATCTAAAGTATTGGTACGCTTTTAGAAGGACTCTCACTATAGTATCCTCCTCCTGTGTAAGTTTTTCGACCCTTGCCTCTTAGTAGAGAGGGGTATTTATAGCAGACTTTGGAGATAGCCCCTATTTGCTATACTTGGTTTCTTCCATCGTTTGATGATCTTTGTTGATAACTGGTCTCTGTGCACCGCCTTCATTGTCCATTCTTATTCCGACACCTCTTATCAAGTGTATATATTCGTTGTATTGATTCTTTGATGCTCTCGGTGTTCCAGTTCTTATCCTTTAGGTTGCTTTATGCCGTTGTTTGATCCACTTGTGGGTTAACACGTGCCCTTATTCTTATGCGACTCTATAAAGTGTTGATGTGATAGTTGCAGCGCATCTTAAGCAGATCATATCTCCTTTCATCTTTTAGCTTCGGTCTTCTTTATACCTAGTGATAACATACTTCGGTGATATTTCAATACTTCGTTTCTCAGTAGTCGGTGTGCCCTTGGCTTCTAGGAGGGGTCTGATGACCATCGATAATTATGTATTAACAGTTTGCCCCTTTTCTTGAGGGGTGTTTTGAATAATTCTCTAAGAAAATTTGTTTGTGTTACTTCCTTCATTTTACACTTCTTTGGTTAGAGGTATATTCTTCGTTTCTATGTGATTATATCTAGGTTATACCTTGTTCTTCTTATTATTGAGATGTTCCGAGGTGTATGTGTGCCATCTTCATGTCGTCGTTCCCATCAGTAGGTGTGTCTACTTTATTCGTATCGGCAAGTGTGTCTACCTTATTTTTGTCGGTAGGTGTGCCTACCTTATTTGTGTAGGTAGGTGTTTCTACCTTATTCGTGTCGGTAGGTGTGTCTACCTTAGTTGGGAACCTCGTTACTTCTGTTTCAGGTATTGCGACATTCTTGGACTAAGCATTATCTGTCGATTACCCTGGGCAGAGGGAATCTAGGATATTAGTCCGAGAAATAGGCTTTCCCGCAGTTTACGACGTATGAGTATCTCTATCATCGGGATTCTTACATTCTGCCTCGTATCCTTGTACGAGGATCCTAGAGAAGACCTGTGATCAGCAGGTATGCTCATGTCAGTGGCAATTGTTCTGTTGCGCTTAGGCTGCTGGCAAATTTTCTGCTGCGCTTACGTCGATGTAACTTTTGGGATAATTTTCGAATCAAATTTCATTCATATAAAGTATCGTAACCTACTTCGTTGGGAAATATATAAGATATTCGCAGGCTCGTCGTTGTGGCTGGTTGCCCTTCTCTGTTAAAAAGGCTCATAGTAGGTGAATCTTCTGAGGTGTTAAGTAGCGGTTGCTCGCCTTTTTTGTAATCGTAGTTGCTTCCCATAAGCGTCGTGGTGCGCGTTCTTCTTCGTTTCTTGTCTTCTATGCTTTTAACGGTGTTGCTGCCTCGTTTGCTTAGAGCAAGTTTTCTTCATTCTTCCTTCTTAGTAATGGTTTTCTCGCCATCTCCGTTTCTTTCCCTTTTCTTCTTTCTTCTAGCGTGGCCTAGCCTTTCCTCAAACTTTTTATTGGTATGACGTGATTTCTCGTTTCTGGTGTTGTTCTTCGTCGTCCTCGTGGCCCATGGTGTTGCCATGTCTAGATCTTCCTTATGCTCCTCATGCGTCTTGGGGGTCCTCTTCTTGTGTAATTGTTGATGTAGTGTTTTTCCGCTTTTTGCCTTCAGTAGCTCCTTTCTAGGAGTTGTCGGGAGGCAAATAACCTTTCCATGGTCGTAGAACCTTTCACTGGTGTAGGTAGTAGACACCGTTTCTTTTATGGGATATGCCGACCTTCGTTGCCTTTGTTGTTGCAATTCTGGTAATCCTTGGATATTTTGAACTTCGTGCTGCAACTTTCGTTGTTGCCAAGTCTTCGATGTTCGTCCCTCGTGATGATCTTTGTAGATGAGGTCGTCGGTTGTGCTTGTCTCTTTTGCTATTGGCCGGCCTGTTGCCCCTTTCCTTCGTTCTGGGTTGGTTTGTAATATCTTCGAGTGCCAGATTTCTTTCGTTGTGGAGGAATTACGCTTGTATGTGCTTCGACGACGAGATTGTTGCCCCTCAGGGGGGTCCTTTGTTGGCTCTCAGACTATTTTGCATGCAATTCCCTTCTTGTCGCTAATTGCACGCTTAGTTATCGCCGTATGTACTCAAATGTAGCTAGTGGTTTGCCGCTTGTCTTCCCCTGGTTCTTCGTCGTTTTTGATGTCGTTCGTGGGAGACCACGGTTGCTATCCTCAATGAATGCTAGGAGGCTTACCTAATTGCTCGCAGATGTTTTCACTGTTTCTTTGTCTTTTTTGTTGGTGTTGGCTTTGGTGTGCTTTTATCTTTGTAAGTTCTATCGACCTTGAAATGTGACTTTCGCTTTGTCTGTTAGAGGCCTTTGATCGCATCGCCGTCTTCGTTGGTGATGGTGACCCTTGGTTGCATCTACGTCTTCGTTGGTGCTGGTGACCGTTGGTTGCATCTCCATCTTCGTTGGTACTGGTGACCCTTGGTTGCCTCTACGTCTTCGTTGGTGCTGGTGATCCTTGGTTGCATCTACGTCTTCGTTTGTGCTGTTTACCCTTGGTTGCATCTCCATCTTCGTTGGTACTGGTGACCCTTGGTTGCCTCTACGTCTTCGTTGGTGCTGGTGATCCTGGAAGATGTCTTTGTTTCTCCTATTCCTTCGCGATACGTTGTACTTTTTGTTTGATAAGGAGTGTTAGTTGGCCGAAGAGTAAGTTACTGAATGTTTACTACTCCATGGTATGTGGTGGTAGTGGGCGGTTACTACTGTAAAGAGAGATAATAGTGATAGGAAGAATCTGGAAAGTGGGTAACTGCTTTATTAATGGGGAATGTTTTTAAGAAGCGCAAGAATCGGGAAAACCCTAATTTAGTCGTTTTATTTCCTAAACTGTAACGCCTGCAACATTTAAAGCAAGTGGTTGGATGGTGATAGGAGTCTTCTATAAGAGTCACTCGTCTACAGTCTTCACAAACCATTTCCTAGAGTTTTCAGAGTAAGAAAGAAAGGGGAGAGGATCTTCAGAGAAATGGCAGATAGAGGCAAGGCGCCCCTGAATTATGATGGAGACAACAGGAGAGAGCAGGTTCGAATGATAATGGATAGGGAGGCAACTCGTGAAAGTGGTGGCTCTTCTACGAGAGAAGGAAATCCAGAGAAAGTGATTCGTCTCTTCAGCCATCTCCTAGAAAGTGATGAGAGAAAGAGAGAGAGAAGAATGAGAGAAGACGGCGGCCCGCCGTATGATTGTCGTTTGATTGAGACGAGAGCGTTTCTTCGTCGTCATAGTGAGGAGATTCTTTTGATGATGGAGGAGGATCTTGTCTTCTCTGACGACGAGATGCCTGTGAAGGTTGAAGTAAAGGAAGAATTTAACGATACTGAACAGACTGCTGCCAACTTCGTTCCTATTCTGCCGGTTGATGATCCGGTGATAGATGCTGCCAATTTTGCTCATGTTTTGCCGGTGAATGTCCCGGTAATAGACTTGGATTTGATTGATGGTCTTGACGAGGATCGTGGTACCGTTGCTGCTCATATCCGTGGTAGGCGTAGGAATAGAGGGGACTGAAAAGTTTTTTTTTTTTTTTTTGTAAAGTTTTCCTTTATTAACGAACGTTTACTGATGTTGTTACGACGCCTTGTTCCTTGCTATTTTTCGTGATTCCTTTGTTTATTTTTCGTGCTTCAACGGCTCAATTGCGGCTTCGGTCACCGCGTATCTCCATTTCTCCATAGGGTCTGGGAAACTTCTGGTGTTGATGATGTAACGAGACTTCTCCTTCTAACTCTTGAATCCACTTTTCCCCTAGTACTGCTCGGTAGGGGGATGCTGCTTCGATAATGCAAAATTTGGCAAGAGTTTTTACCGGGCCTATATCCACTTGTAACATGATTTCACCTTTAGGGGATATAGCTGCCCCGTATGCGTCGTTGATAATCGTTGTTGGGTAACTCAGGTGTCCGTCTTGGAACCCCATTTGCAAGAACTGCTCGTAAAAC
The DNA here is from genome assembly GCA_023529015.1 of Papaver nudicaule. Lineage (NCBI taxonomy): Eukaryota > Viridiplantae > Streptophyta > Magnoliopsida > Ranunculales > Papaveraceae > Papaver > Papaver nudicaule. Next base: position 6,440 of record JAJJMA010055157.1, read on the forward strand.
AAAATATTGTAGATATTCCCTTTGTTGATCAGCACCTTCATAGTATTCAGCCCATGAATGGGCAACGTGACGGTCAAAGGCTCGTTTGGCACTTGCATTTCCTGATTTTCCATCTCTTCTTCGCTTCTTGGCCTGGATAGGTAGACTTCGCTTTTGCTGCTTCCTTGAGAGTTATCTTCGTTCTTTCGCAGTTCTTCGGGCTTCTAGGTCGTCGTCGTATATTGACCGAATTCTCCTTAGCCTATGTATCTTTCGATTGTATTCCGAAGATGTTTGCAGTTATCAGTGGTGTGCCCTCGTGTTTGATGATACTCACAATAATCTTTGTGGTCGCTCGTCTCTTTTCTTTGCTTTCCTCTGGTTGTCGGGTTGGTGATATCTTTCCTGCTTCTTTTCTTTTCAGTATCTCCGAAGGTTGTAGGGTTAAACTCGAATACATTATTTATGTTGTCTTTCCTCTTCCCCGGTCGTCTGATAGGGTCGTCTTTTGCCTGAGTATTTTTTCCAGCTGGTGGCTTTCCGCGATGAGCTTTTTCGTCTTCGTCGTGCATCCTCCGCTGCTTATTGCCTGAGAGGCTTCGCTTTCCCCGTCTTGCTCATGATTCTTTCTTTGGGTTATTTGTAGCTCTCTTCCCTGGGTGTGGAAATTGGTTCTTAACTCCACTGTCAGCGTCGAAGTTTGATTCAGGTCATATTTGTAGCATCGTGTTTCCGCGTTTTTAGTCCGTTGCTCGTCCTTCTGAGTCTTCTTCGTGTCGTTTCGTGTGCATCATCATTTTCTTCTTATGAGCCCTGGTACTCCTGGTTGAGGATACTTAAAATGTCATCATGGTCCCTTCGTTTCAAGACCAGAGTTGATAATTGGTTCATGATTTTCTCGTTGACGCTTGTCGCCTGTATTTCTTCGTCTCTGCTGAATAGCTTCGGCCAGCCGTCGTTCATCTCCCGGGGTGTCTGCTAATAAGCACACTCCTGGTTTCTTTGTTCCTTTAGCAGTTCACCCACGCTTTTGGTCATCTTCTCGTGGAGCTTGCTTTTGAATGTAATTTGTTGCCGTCGTAGATTTTTCGGATGTTGTCGTGCTATTCTTAGTGGCCTGAAGAGATCCTTGTTAGTCTCCAAAGTTTCGGTTCGTCACTCCTTCAACTTCCGCTTGCCCCCGTTGTCGTTGGGAGCCTTCGCTATGTTCTGCAACCTGGAATACATAAAGGGAAAAGTTTCTCGTACATCTGCGTTTAATGTCAGAAGTACGTTTTTTGTGCTTGAGAAGCTAGTTGAACAGGTCTTGGAGTCTGGTGCCGCTGGATTTTCTTATGGAAACATTTGCTAAGGGCGGATAAGATCATACGTTTTATGGTAATAAAGACCACATATGGCGTGATCTACGCTGTGGAGACTTGGTTTTGACTGGATCGGAGAGTGTCCTCTCTTACCGCAATTTTTGTCTCTTATGGCGTTCTTCGGGTAAAGACCACCAGGGATCTTTATCTCGTTGCAGGATCGTTCGTCTCCTTAGTAGCTCAGATCTGAGCTTTTTGGAGCAAAATTTCTACCTAGACTTTGAAGAATAAAATGAGAAAAAACAACAAGTATCACATGAGTGAGAAAATACTAAATGACTGTAAAATGATTCCAAATGAGAGGATTCACCCCATCTTACTAGGAAATGGGATGGCCTCCTGCTGTACCGAGTCGGATCTTTCAAAATAAATTCTTGATCTAGACGCCAATCCTATGATTTAATGTAAAGGGGTGTAAAAGCTATCAAACAACTTTCTTCAACAAACAAGAATGCTGAGCAAAAATAAGTAAGATCGTGATAGATGATGAACACAAGGTTGCTGAAAATCTAACAAGGACACTGGTCCCTGTTTCTAGCGCCAAACTGTTGATACTAATTTTTCCATATCATACAAACATAGAAATAAAGACTAATGGGGGTTTGAAATAATACTTATCATGGATCCTCGTCCTTATTCGTTTCCTAAGTGTGAAACAACGAATCTTTGGAACTCATCGGAAACCAAAACTATATGAAATACAAAGTATTATTTAGACAGTGTGGATCCACGTCAAAGCGCTTCATTTCCTCAGATGGACAGTGTGGAAATGCTACTGAAATCAATTATATAACATATCAATAAAGCTTTTTCTGAATATTATATAGTTCGATCCATTACAACTTTGGAGATTGAGGCTATACAGAACGATCTAAAGTATTGGTACGCTTTTAGAAGGACTCTGACTATAGTATCCTCCTCCTCTGTAAGTTTTTAGACCCTTGCCTCTTAGTAGAGAGGGGTATTTATATCAGACTTTGGAGATGGCTCCTCTTTGCTATACTTGTCGACAACTGGTCTCTGTGCACCGCCTTGATTGTCCATTCTTATTCCGACACCTCTTATCAGGTGTATATCTTCGCCGTACTGATCCTTTGATGCTCTCGGTGTTCCAGTTCTTATCCTTTAGGTCGCTTTATGCCGCTGTTTGATCCACTTGTGGGTTAACACGTGCCCTTATTCTTATGCGACTCTATAAAGTGTTGATGTGATGGCTGTAGCGCGTCTTAAGCAGATCGTATCTCCTTTCATCTTTCACCTTCGGTCTTCTTTATACATATTAATAACATACTTAGGTGATATTTCAATATTTCGTTTCTCCGTAGTTGGTGTGCCCCTGGCTTCTAGGCGGGGTCTGATGACCATCGATAATTGTGTATTAAACACAAGCCTTTAACAGCGGTTAAAGCAACTCCTAGGCCTGTAAAGGACGTCAGCCAGGGGAATCAAGTACGTGACGATCTGTGGGGGATCTAGAGACGTAAGGAGTGCGACAATAGCCAATTCGCTTGGAGGGCTAGAGTTGGTATCTGCTACATCCCAGACCGAAGTCTTATAGTAGGGTAGTGTTTGTACACAGTTTGTACTGTGCGGTGTTCAATCTGGACGAGGTCCCGAGGTTTTTCTACAGGTCGTAGTTTCCTCGTTAAAAAAATCTCTGGTGTCTTGTGTGCTTTACATTCCGAATTATATTCTCTGATTATATAATTAAAGCAAACACAAGAAGTACGTTATTATTAACCTGATTGTTGTCCCCAATCCATCCAATGGATTTACCAAGACTTTGTCTTGTGTCAGAATGATCCCTTGTGATCCAAACTAGGTTATACAGATCTGGATATTGATTTTTGAGATCGTCCAGATCTGACCATAAGACTCACGAGCCCAAACAAAAAGTTGGTAGTATTTCGGTACCCCTGCTTTTTCAATAATAATGCCTTAAGGAGATTTTCGAAACCAAATGACACGTTTCGAATTTATCTCTTTCCCAGGGAGGATATTCGGTAAGCACCATATTTCGAATTAATGAAATATCCAAATATACCTTATGAGTATTATGTGCTTTGTTTACTATTGGCCAAACATTTATTGAAAATATATTTTCATTTATGAATTATATTTTTCATTAATGTAAAAATGCTATAGTACTAGATCTCATTAAATGCTATGAGTCTAAGTGACGAATTTCGGAACTAATATGGAAATGTGCTTTAATGAATTTACGAAATTAAGTTAGCCTCATTTCAAAGATAAGCCTTAGTCAATATAAATAGGAGTGTGTAGATGGTGGATTTTTGAGCAAGGGTAAAAAGTCAAAGCAAGATAGATACCTGAATCTACCAAACAAGAATATTCCATGAGAAACCTCAGTGAAGGGAATCATGTTAAGATTCGCCAGGGGTAGCCATGAAGATGTCGCTAAGCCATGAGGATGTCGCTATGACATGGAGGCGTCACCTCGACACGGAGGCATCGCCGAGAAATAGAGGCGTCACCTCGACACGGAGGCATCGCTACGACATAGAGGCGTCACCTCGACGCGGAGGCATCGCCGAGACATAGAGGCATCACCTCGACACAGAGGCATCGCTACGACATAGAGGCGTCACCTCGACACGGTGGCGTCGCTACGATATAGAGGCATCACCTCGACACGGAGGGATCACCGAGACATAGAGGCGTCACCTCGACACGGAGGCATCGCTGAGACATGGAGGCATTGTGCAGTCGCATAGGCGTCGCGTAGCCACATAGGCACCGTATAGTCGCATAAGCGTCCCATAATCGCATAGGCGTCGCGTCAGCAGTCGCGGAGATATCACAAAATCGCAGAGACTCAAAGAGACTTGGTCATATCACATCGGCCAAGAGGGGTCACCTGATAATAAGACCTTGAACTGGGAGGCCACGCAAGTGGAGTGACTGTCACATGACAAAAGAACAAGAGGAGGCATATTCTAGGGTGTGAATCAACCCACCGAAGTTCAATGGCCCCGCAGTACAAACAGACCTGACAGGCAACGTTCAGGCGGAGACCATTGTCCCTGGACGAGCTAGATGACTTACGAACAAGACGCGATGAGCACGTATAGCTCCAGCGTCATCCACTAGTCTACTGTAAGTGCAATTACGATTAAATAATACTTATGTTATTTGATTACAACATTCTAAACGACAACGTGGTCTCGAAGGATCCTAGTCAAACAAAACGACGAAGTGGTCTATAGGACCCTAGTCAAACAAATGGCGAAGTGGTCCCTGAGGACCCTAGTCAGACAACAATGATGACGTGATCTCCGAGGATCCTAATCAAACAACGATGATGTGATCTCTGAGGATCCTAGTCAATGATGAAGTAGTCTCTAAGGACCCTAGTCATAGGTAGATGAGATCACG
>JAJJMA010055198.1:0-11216 GCA_023529015.1 Papaver nudicaule
TATCATAACAAAATTGGACCAATTTTGTATGCAGTTTCAAACTCTCTCTCCTATGAGAAAGGTGAACAGATAAGTGTTGGATATATATTGAGCAGAAACAACAGATAGTGGACTATATCTCATGCCATGTTAAACCCCAAAATGAGTAAAGCAAATAAGAACCACATATGAGATATGAAATATGCATAAATTGTAAGTAAACCTATCTCTACCATATATTTATCCCTTCCTATGGTACGAAGTAAATACTACAGTGAGAAATCAGCAGCTCTTCCCAGCATTATAACCTACCTATATTTGGCCCCATTCATGAGTATTTGGCCCCATGAAAAAATAATTCCGACGGTTGTTGTATAGTAAATCGGAAAACCCCTTATAAAAGATGACTATTTTACCCTTCTCTACTAAAATCAAATACTTCAACATTACTTCTTCTCTATTTCTCCACATTACTTCTTCTTCTCTATTTTTTCCCACTGCGTCAACAACTGATGTTACCATTGCCGCCACCACGACCACCAATAGTTGCCTTCGCCGCCGCCACCACCACCACCAACAAAAACCCAATCAACGTCACAAAAACCCAATCTTTATCCAACTTCCTCCTTTTCTCTCTTCCGATTCTACTCAGCACAATCTCAATCAGAAAGACTACGAACCAGAAGCTGCTGATGATGTGAGTCCTCATCGATTTCTCCTGATGATGTCGTTCAAATGATGTGTTTTGATGGGATTTTAGTACGGTGTAGTGGAGATTTTTGGAGGTAAGAAGGAAACAGAGAATGGGTTCGAATATTGGTTATGATTTTGGAGTTCATTTGTAGCTAGAAACAAGAGAAGAAGACCGAAGTTACTGAATGAAGTTCATGTCCTCTGTTGGTGATTGAGATGTTGTTTGAATGATATAGAAAAATGGGTTTTCTTGTATGAATGATTGAAATGCAGGGAAGGAGTGAATCAGAGCAACCCAGTACCAAACGAACTCAACCCCATCACCAGTTACAAGTCGCGTATTAAGTGTTTGATAAAAGAACTGACTGACCAGTTCTACAACAGTTGTGAACTAGCCTCTCCAATCATCACCACTACCACCTGCACTACGTATTCATATCACCATCAGCACCACCTCACAGTCCACCGCCATCAGTACTTCCATCACCACACAGTTCGTATTCTCCACCAACACAGCAGCAAGAGGAGCTCAGTCCATTGCATTCATTCCACTAGGAGTCTTCAATGGACGCTTGCAATTGATTGCTATTGACCTTTTACTTTGAAGGGAACGTATTAAGATGATAAGATTTGAGCTTCTAATGAAGATTGGTTAATTTCTGTTAATTTTTGGTTTCCTTTTGATATTAGGTTGGGTAGATGTTAGGTGTTTTGCATAAATTCAATTGAATTATGTATTGTTGAAAGCTTTGATTTTACTAATCCATTGTTGTCCTGTAGTTGATTTGTTTTTCCTGCGAAATTTGGATACATTACTCTAAATTGTCTCGTATGTATGTACAGGCAGCACATGAAAGAAGGAAGTTCAATTATAAACACAACATCAGTGACTGCACATAAAGGGAACCCAGAGTTACTTGATTACACCTCAACAAAAGAAGCTATAGTTGCCTTCACCAGAGGTTTAGCACTACGGCTAGTAAGCAAGGGAATTCGTGTTAATGGTGTTGCTCCTGGTCCAGTTTGAACACCTTTGATACCGGCTTCGTTCAGTGCAGTCGCCGAATACCAACATTTCTGAGGCAGGGTGAGGCAATGTATCAAGTCCTTGAATGGTCAGTAGGTGCAAGTATATTGAACCCTTGAGATGACAATCGGTTCATATGGACATTGTTGTATACCAATTCTTGGAAATGCAACATTTGGTGATTAAAGATAAAAATCAAAATCGGCTCTTCTATTGTCCATTATGTACCGATTCTTGTTTTGTGTTTTAATCGGTGTATATATTAACTAATATCTACCGATTTTTGTTGTCTTCTTCATTTTTGAATCGATTATTGTGTAGTGAAATATAAAACGATTCTGGTTTTACTATGTAATCGGTGTATATACTGACATATAGCCACCGATTATTTTTCTTGTTTTCAAAATTGAAGAACAATCGTTTGCTATAGTGGCTAATGAATGTCGATTCTGGAAAAAAATTACTCAATAAAATTTATGGTGGGAGTAGTGGAGGCTACAGTGGTGGTGATGGGGTATGTTGTTAATAATGATTTTACGCAATGGTTCAGGGTACATTCATGTTGTTAAACGACTGATATATACTTCAATTTTTGATGTTTTGGATTCCCAATTAATACCAACTTTATCTATATAATCGGTACACTTATTAACGAATATGGACCGATTGTACAAAAATCGGCACTTATGTAGATGTATATGGACCGATTGTACAATAATCGGTTCTTAGGAGCACCAAAATTCACCGATTCCAATTGAAAAATGTTTAGTTTTTCTGTTTTAAAAAACAACTAAAATCGGTATTTATATCGAGAAATATAAACCGATTCTGGTTTTACTTTATAATCGGTATATATAATGACCGATAACCACCGATTATTGTTCTTATTTTTTAAAAATGAAGAATAATCGTTTGATATGATGGCCAATATACGCCGATTCTGGGGAAAAAAATTACTTAATGATATTTATGGTGGGAGGAGTGGCGGCGGCGGTGGTGATGGGGTAAATATATTTTTTTTTAATTGGGTTAAGATGGTGGTGGTGGAGGCGGCGGTGGTGGTGATCGAGGCGGCGGTAATGGTGGTGGTGAAGTAGGAATGAAGGAAGCGGTGGTTATAGATATGGAAATGAAGGAAGTGGTGGTTATAGATATGTAATAAAATTAGATTAGAAAATGAGTAAGGGTAACTTAGTATTTTCATCAACTTTTAGACATCCCATATCCTTTTCTATTGGATAGGTTTAAATTTTCATGGGGCCAAATACACACTCGTGGGGCCAAATTTATTTAATTAGGAATTATAACCCCTTACATAATCAAACCCACCTAGCAAATGTATGACACAAGGAACATACATTGAAGACAGTAAAAATGAAACATAAGATTATTCATTTCTGCCTAATAGCAGCCCACCAAACAGTGAAAGCTCAGCCAAGCAGGCTAAATTACTGAATTAAATGGACCAATCATGGAAAATGGAAAGATCAGCAAGAATCCATGGATGGCAAGGATTCTCTTATTCTCACTGAATTGAGAATCGCATGGACTCATTATGCAAACGAGAACTCATTGGGCCGACCGAGCGAAGCAAAGGAGGACCCTATATATGATGACTTTGTGTAACATGTAGGGTAACACAAATTGAACCAATTTTGACAAAAAAATTCCACCGTCCGTAGCTGAAAATACTATGTTACCCTTTTGCGTCAATTTTTTTAATTTTTTTTGGTTTAGACAGTTTCGTAAATATTCTCAAAACAAGGGGCAAGTGTCGAAATTCCCCGACACATCAATTCCTTCGTTTATCTTTAGCTCATCGTCTTCTTTTCTTCTTTTCCCGAAATCAAAATCGATTTCATCTTCTTCTTTTCTTCCCAATCAAATCTGTTCCCGACTACACCCAAAATCGAAACCTAGAAACCCAGTCTGAAGCTCAAAATCATTATAACCTACACACAAAATCATCAGCTATAGCGTTAATTCCATTAACTGTTTCAATCGTTGAAGACAGTTGCAGTTGATTTGAACGTCCAAACAAGTAAGTAAATCGAACCTATTTCTTCATTTTTCTTTTTTTTCACATTGCTTCTTTTTGTGTTAATTTGTATACTGCGTTTTCTTAATTCCAATTTTTCCAGCCCTAATTGGTTCTTCTAATGAATTAGGGTTCAAACATCAATCTTGGTATTAGTTCTTAAACATCAAATTGAAGTCGGCTTAATGGTAGATTGAAGTTCTTTCATACGTTCGGTGAGATGAATTTTAGTTCTGCCATTTTTGCATGCCATTTTTTGCAACTCAAAAGAGTCACAGAATAAAGAGGAGAGCTTAGTATGTATAGAGAAAGGGTGAATGAAACAAACAAAACTACTCGGTCAAATTTTTTGTTCTGTAATCTAATAATATAGGTTGTAGGTGGTGATGATTGTGTACAAAGTGTTATGGCAATTCCTAGAGTGTAGGTTTTACGTGTTGGTGCGTGCAAGATCGTAGTAGTCGGCACAGTTTTTGTTTCTGTCTGTTTGATTGGTGTTCGACTAATTCAAAGTTTCCAACCTTCATTTGGATTATAATCCTTACAGGTGAAGTGACTTCAACGGAACTAAACAACTACAGTGTGGGTATGCGCATGCTATGGTGAGGGCAGTACACCCGGCACAACATAATGTGAGTTATTTACTTTGCCTACTTTGATGTTTCGAGTATGATGAGTTTGAAATTCTTAGTTCCTGTGCATGTAAATGAAGTATTCTATGCAGAGAGATCATCTCTTCTAGCTTTAGCGAAGCAAACTGGTTGCAAGAACTCTGTCGTGGTTAACACTGGAAGCAAACTGGTTAACTCCACTCACATGGTTTACTCTTTCATACAGCTGAAGAGAGTTCCACAGAGTGTGAAGTTCTCAATGACATTAAGTCCATATGGTTAAGAAGTCCTAAGGAGGTGACAGAAGAATAGTACTAAAAAATCTACCACTCCCTTGCCAAGGTATACATAACTCGAAGACTGAAGAAGAGTACTCGAAGACTACATGAGAAGGAAGAACTCTGTTTTTTCCCTTGCTAATCTACCACTCCCTTGCCAAGGTAAACATAACTCACAAGATTTAGTAAATGTAGAGGTGAATTTCCTGAATGTGATTTAGTGTATACATAACATGGTTGATTTGAAAATGATCAACACCATTATTTTGAACAAATGTATATGCTCTACCACTATTTATTTTGATCTGAATAGCTGTTTAGTTTGTCGTTCATGTCAATTTTCATTGAGTTTGCCTGTTCTTGTAGTTACGCCACTTTGTTTGGTTTGGATTGTTAGCTAATTGTATGTAGTAAAATGGACAACATGGTATGCTATTTTCTGCAGTTATGGCCTATAGAGTTCAACAGGAAACCGAAATATTTTGGTGTTGTGGGTTTAGCTACAAGGTTATGACCGAAATGGGTGTTGTGGCCCCTTTGTTTTGCACCTTAGTTTGACCATTGAGAAGGTTTAATCTGTATAAGTGTCAATTGCTTACAAATTTTTTTTTTGGCTTCGGTCGGGCGGCCCACTAGCGGTCATCTAGTATAATAACACCACCTACAAGAATTATATGAAAATAAAAAGTAGATCAAAATCAAAACCTACTTGTTAGTTCTTTAAGATGTCTCCTCGTTAATCAACCGAAAAATCAACAAGATCCATAATCAAAACCCCATTATAAAATCTCAAAAAAAATCAGAAAATCTTATGTCTTTATAAGCAAATAAAAAAATGAGACTGATATCTTATGGTTTGATGGTACAAAAACCGACCTGTGCTTATTTAAATCTGCGGGGCCAACAATATCTGAATTTATTTGCATAAAATTGCTACAGCTCCTATGGCAAAATTTCTGTAAAACACAAGTGAATACCTGATAGAGTCCAAACCGTCTAAACTAAAGCAAACTACTACATCCCAACCTCTATTCTTCAGCAAATATATACTCTTCTTCTTCAAATAAATACTCCCTCCGTTCCAATTTACTTGAAGGTTTTGAGTTTTTCACGCAGTTTAAGAAAAATAAAAGAGATTATTTTCTACCTAATTTACCCTTAATAATATCTCCCTAATACATTTAATTCTCCTAGTTTTTAATTCTTTTTGTTCATAGGTTTTAGTGTATTATGTTTTTAGGAATAAAAATATATAGGATATTAAAGAAAAGTAAATCTTTTTACTATTTCCTATGTTTTGTGTGATTCCAATATAAGGATAATTTAGGGGAAAATTGGAGAAAATAGGAAAACCCTCAAGTAATTTGGAACATAAAAAAATCCTAAAACCCTCAAGTAAATTGGAACGGAGGGAGTATAACTTATATAACCTTAACACCATCAGTAAATCATTACAGCAAATAAGATTTAAACAAAACCTCAAGAGTTACAACAATAGACTCTCTTACTCACAAAGATGAAAGCCACACAATAAGTACCAAGCAACTGTCCTACATACAACAAATGGGTGAAATTTCAAAATGTTCCAACCATTAAGTATAGGGCTGCACAAGAACCGACCCTAACCGCCTAACCGACCGAAAACCGCAAAAAACCGCTAAAACCGTAACCGAACCGACCACAAAATTGTCGGTGGCAGTTTAAGATAAAGTAAAACCGCATATATCGGTTCGGTCAGCAGTTTTAGGGCTCCCACCGACCGAACCGACCGTCTATAACCGACACATCCCAGCCATCCATCTAAACACATCCCAGCCATCCATCTCACTATATATATACTACATCCCTAAATCTTCCTGATATATCTATCCCAGCCGAGAACTCAGTTCCTCATCTTCTTCTTATATCCGTCACAGCCACCACCAATACCTTGATTCCATGAAGTTCATGGCATGAACAACTTCGCCACCAACACCTTCTTCTTCTTCTTCTTCTCTTCTTCTTCTACTGCTTCTTTTTCTCTTCTTCAAAAGTATGGATAGCAGATCTATGACTTGCAGATCCGTCACAGCCACCACCAGTATAGTTGCTGAAAGAATTGAGTTTTGCTTGTTCTTTGATTATGTATGAATCAGTCCATGATATATAGTTTTCTGTTCCTTTAAAACAGACCGACCATGATATAGTCCATGAGATTACAAAGTTCAGTCGTTTACTCTTTTAGTCTTTTTGGATCTTAGTGATACAAATTCCTTATTATTTAATTTGATTGTAATGTTCTAGTGATTTATTTAATTCTTTCTATGATAGTTTAGTTTTAATTTGTTCAATTTGGATTTAAATCTTTTACAGAAATCAAATTTGGTTTTTTCGTGCAAATGGTGATGGATGTAAGACTATTTCAATCTTAGGATGTATTGATAAGGAAATCTACGTTCTTCTTAAATTTCACAGAGAAATGTGTGGGTACCGGGTGTCAAGAATGAAGGATTCAAAGATCATTGCTTACTAATTCTTAATTTTGTCTAATGATTTATATGTAATATGTTATGCTTTGATTCAAGAGATAGATAAATGTCTAATTGGATTGTTATCAGGTTCAAATCGTTTCTAATTCAAGAGAATATCTGATTTAATATATATTAAATGTAACATTTTTAAATTTTGGGAATAAAATTAAATCGTCTGATTTATTTTCACTGCCGGTTTCAAAACCGACCGTCAAAACCGGCTACCGAGTCGGATCGGTTTTAAACCGAACCGATATCTTAGTCAGTCGGTGGCAGTTTGCAAAAGGCAAAAACCGACTATAGCAGTTCGGTGGTCGGTTTTGGCCAAAACCGCTACCGACCGACCGTTGTGCAGCCCTAATTAAGTACAATGAAAAAAATGAACTCTATAACTTAATCTCTCAAGATATTTAACCAAAAGAAGTGTGCATGACAAAAGTGGTTTTTATGTGCAGGCACATGGAGCTGCAGGTTAGAGCGAACACTGGCAAATGCTATGTAGCTAACAACTGAATGCTATGTGATGGAAATGCTCAATCAACCTAAAAAGAATCTTGGTATCTAGATTGGAGGAAGATAACATATAAAAGTAGAACCCTAACTCTAATCAACCTCTATGGCAGAAAAAATTGCAGGATTGAGTTATCCTCAATGTATAACGACAGCCTTCTTAGAGGATACAAGCGGACTGGTTTAAGCTATCGAGGGTTCACAATGATCTGCTCCGGCATCGCACCAACCTGTAAGCCAAACAATAAGAAAGTAAGACCTCTCTTCACATTTTACAGCACATTAGATTCGGTTACACAAATACAGCACATTACCTGTCCCTTTATAAAGAGAAAAAAGTGCAGGATCACGAATTTAACTCTTACAACAATGAAGCAGGAAGAAAACATGATTATCCTCGACAACCATTGCATCAGACCCATGAGCTTGCACCTATGACACAGAACAACATGGTTATAAGAGAAACAACCAATAAAAAGAGCTTTTATATAAGAAAACACAACTGCTTAGGCAACATTAAGAAACAAATAATAGAAACAACACAAAGCAATGTAGCTAGAACAAACAATGCCCTAAAAAAATCATCAACAATGATATGAGAAAACTCTGAGATTTATACTCACAACAAAAATCTCTCTAGAGATTTTCAGTAGCAATATCATCACCAAATGCAGACTTGCAATAACTCAGTTGCGAGACTTTTAATAGCAGTATCATCACCAAAAGCAGCAGAATGATCTTCAAAGTTGTCATAGACACTTAATATACTGAAGAAGGATTATAAAGCGAGACCCTAGATTCAGCGCAATATTTCCTTAAATAACGATGTAGCTGCAATTTCCCTTCAAAAATTACAGGGGAAAAAAATCAACTTTTTAAAACCCTAGATCAAAATAAAATCCCCAAATCGAAAAAGATATGAAAAAGCCATAGTAAAATGTGCATACCTCTGTGAGCCTAAATCGACAAGTTCTCTAATCCCATAATCGCAACAAGATCCAAACTGCACCGATCTTCTTTCTTAGCTAACAATTTAATCTCTTAAACAATATGAATCCCCACCCAGTTTTCAGTTTTGAACAATACAAATGTTTAATTACAGTATCAATCGCCATCTCTCTAATCCGTAATCCGTGAGAAAATCCGAAACAAGTGAAATAGGTGTTCTCTAGATCTGTTTAAAATTTGATAGTGGTTTTAAAGGTAAAGAAGCTGAAAGCGGAGGATATAGAACGAGGAAAATCGACTGAGGAAAGAGTTTTTGTAATGTGTAATGTGTTGGACGATAGAGATTTTTTTTTGGACAGCGATATTTATTTATTTTTTTGTATTTGGACATAGTCACGCATTGACACGAGAAAATGCGTTTAATGGTTATGCGCATTGATCACATAACTAAAAACATGCTAGTGACCCAAAATTTACTTTGTGGTCCGAGACTCTCTCTAAGACAAGTTTATCATGTTTTTTTTTAGAATGGTTAAGGTTAATTGATAACGAAAAAAGATATTTACAGGAGTTTATATACAGTAGCTTATATACATAATTGATCTCATGACCCCCAACCTCTAAAGGTTCATGATTACAGATCAATCAAAGCCTCGTCATGAAAAACCATCTGTGTAGTTGAATAAGACTTGAAGATGTCCAGTTGCCATACCCACAGGTGCAACTCAAGCTTAATAGCCGTTATTATAGCATCAATGGACCTCCATGAACAACTGCATTTCTCGTAGTCCAAATTTGCCATATTATAGCGTATGGAATTAGAGTCCAGATTGTGTAAATGCTTGGCTTGAATTTCGTAACCCTTTAGCTCCTCAAGTTATCCTCCAAACCTTCTGAAAATACCCACTTCAGATTCCATGCATCCAGGAAATAGTTCCACAACTGTCTTGCTACATCACAATGCAAGAACAAGTGTTCGTGTGTCTCCATCTCCTTGTGGCAAAGTACACAACGATCCGAAGGCAGTTGCATTCCTCTATGAACAAGCACACTACGAGTAGGTAGAACATGACGCATCAGTGCCCAAACTACAAAAGAGACCTTCGGTGGTATTTGTTTTCCAGCTAAAAGTGTTCTGATTGTACGGAAATAAATTCTCATACAAATCACGAATATTGAAGATGATGATGTAAAACATGCATAAACAGGAAAATAAATAAGACACAGATTTTACGTGATTCGACACTGTTGTGCCTACATCCACGGGCGAATCCCCTTGGGGAGCGATTCTTTATTGATTATCATGATACAATGAGTTTAGTGTTTTGGAGAGGAGGGGACAGATTTCTAGGGTTGCCATCTTGTGGCTGATTTCTGTGTGGAGGAATTGGGATCCCTTTTCTTGATTTTTGTCCCCTCTATATAATACAGTTACAAAATATGAATTCTACCCTAATTATGATTCTGCAAGTATCTTGGGCAGCAAGGCTTCTGGAACTTCTGGAATCTCCCTCTAGCTCTCCAAAAGCGGTTCTGGACCAGTCTGTACGGAATGGTTGACTTGACCGACAGTTGACTTTGACCAACTTTGACCGACAGTTGACTTTGACTAAATTCGGTCAACAGTTGATTTTGGTCCTCCTTGACCAGTGGCTAACTTCGACCAACTCTGGTCAACAGTTGACTTTGACCAACTCCGATCAATAGTTGACTTTGACCAGCGGTTGACTTCTCTCCATTGACTGTAGACAATACGGGCTGCTGGACTGGGCTGGTTGGATGCATGATAGGTTGGTGAAGTGGGCTGGCAGTTTGAGCTTACATCTAGGTGGTCACCAAAAAGGGTAATCTGGTCCAAACTGTGGCAATTTTAGCCATGGTACAAACATCGCCCCCTCTTAACCTCCAACTTGTTGGGGGTTAAGAAATTCAGTTATTCCTTATGTTTGTCGTTTGATGATGTAACTCGCCCCCAATTGCGAAAAATCATTGTTATAGAGAACCGTTGCTTGCCTCCACAATCTGTGGAAGAAACTTCAAAGACGCCCCCAACTGCGGTCCGTCTTTGCTGCGGTGGTAAGTATTATCTCTAAGAATATTCGTCTGCAAGGCTTGAGATGTCACAAGTGTCGCTCCCAAGCTAGGTCGCAGTGTTTGTGATGAAACGGAATCTCCACCAGCTGCGGGTAGAACTGGATTGAACTGTCTGCAGTCAGATGTAACACGACCGGCTTGAGTTGGAGCTAAAATTGACTGTCAGGAGTCGAGCCTCCAGGCAGCAGTTGAAACTGAAACCGGACTGTCAGGAGTCGGCCCTCCACTGGAACCAGTTGAAGGTGGAAACTGGTGTAACTGTGTAAAATCCCATGGGTTAGATCCTACACAGTACACCCAAATATAATACGTTCATACACACACAATCATCCCAAAAGCATACATAGACATAACAACCATAAGAGATCTAAAGGAGATAAGAGTTAGAGATACTTGACAAGATGATTTACTTGGTTCGCCCTAAGTCAGGACTACATCCAAGGATTCCACTAGTATAAACATGATTACAGTTCTTAGTTACCTTGCTAATCTTCTCAGTGCTTTACTCACAACAAGAACCCTAATTTC
>JAJJMA010055201.1:0-11109 GCA_023529015.1 Papaver nudicaule
ACGCGTCCGTGCACATCAATGTCAATGTTCGTACCAGTCAGAAGAACTAAAGGACGAGTACGATTTACCCAGACACCTTTCAGCTTAATCCAATGCACATTTCTTCCGTTCAAGCTTGCTGTGCTTCACAAATTGAGTTAGAGAGGGCGCCATAAGCTGATAAGCATATACTGATGGTGAATTGTGCTTTGTTATTGTTGAGAATAGTCCCACGTTGACGTCGCCTAATATCCTGGATACGTGAAGTATATAAATGTTGGACAACTCTAACCTTGCATGCCGATTTTCAAGGTGAATCAGACCCATGAACCTCAATAGTTACAAACAATGCATTCATCCAGCACCAGTGCATGACCTATGCTGTGTGTTGTGTTGCGTCACTCAATATATGTCCAGATAAGTTAATCCTTGCCCTTTTTTCTCTGAATAGTGGAAGTCTTAGTCTCTCTACAATTCCCTTTTCCTTTTTTGGAAACAAGTGTTTCCACAATTCTGCACCCATGGTTTTTATCTTGGGAATTCCCTGCCTCACAAATTGCAGGACAGTAGAACCAGTAATAAAAGTCACGAAGCAATCAACGTATTACAGCACTTGCAGCTAGCCATAGAGCACTGTTTAAAATTATTCAGGTAAGGTTACTATCGATCGCTAACTTCCATGTTTCTTTTGGTGCAGTAGGGTTAAAAGTCTAGCATGGAAAATCTACCTGTGATACACATTCGGAAGCAACTTTTTTGACTTTTGGAAATAAAAAGGTCAAAAGTTAGTTTGACAACACAATTTCATAAATGATTTTTGTAAACAGAAAAATTACTGGCAAATTTGGGGGCGAGCCAGTTTTTAATGGGGGCGAAGGCGAATCCAAAATAGGGTCACAATGAAGTAATCTCAAAAACCCCTTATACACCATAATTAGGATTAGAGATTGTAATTGGGATTAGCCAATAAATTATTGATTATCAAAAATATTAGATTGTTAATTAGAAAATCATCCTAAGACTATATAGTTAGTCATTATCACCACCACCTCCATTATAACCACCACCATCTCCATTTCCACCACCACCGCCGCCTCCAATTCCATCCCCACCACCGCCACCATTTGTCGATGTGTTTTCGAAAATGTTCAAACATGATCCTCAAAGATCAAAACAGTTATGGGAAGACTCACTTCAATGTTAAATTTGTCGAAAATCAACTCAACCCAATTGCTTCGTCCCAGAATCGTCAAAGAAATGACATAACATTGTGACGATTCTCAAACACTCGTCAAGGATTTATGATGGTCTATGACGACCCAGCATGTAGAGATGAACAATCGTCAAGGTTTTTGAAGTTCCATGACGATTTAAGAAGTAGATCTAAAATGCCCGAAAAATACTGCTTGCTAAATCGTCACACTATGTAATAACACCTTGACGATTTATCTTTGAGAAGAATCACCCCTCTGCCAAGAAAACAAGTTAAATCGTCATACTATGTTATAAGATCTTGACGACTTAGATTTGACAAAAAACAGTTATGCTCAAATCGTCGTGATGTACATCATGACCATGACGAGTTTAGGTGTATTAACAGCTGTTTGGAAACAGGTTGTCGGAATCGTCGTGGTTTGAACATAAACCATGACGAATTTCTGATTTTTTCTTTGAGTTTCCAAACAATTTAGACATGTAAACTAACACAAATGAATCAAACAAAGTACGATTTACCATTGTCAGCAACAAACCGTTAAAAACAAAAAAAAACCATTGTCAACCTAGGAAACGAAAAATGTATCAAACACACCAAACCGACATAATATTCTTTCACCTACTAAAACCAAAGTGCGAAACGAAAAAACTAAACCATATCACTGTTGCCCCCATCGGCTTCACCTTCACCTTCACCTTCACCTTCACCACGACCACGACCACGACCACGACCACGACCTCGTCTAGAAGTTTCTCCTGTCTGTTGAGTCTCTTGAGTGTCACTGGTTTCAATATGACGACTCTTCGTGTTGCGTCGTAATTCCTCAAACATGTGCTCCGCCTCAGGCATATTGATGTGCCTAATGTGTTGATTATGTTGGTTCAGTTCAACTTCGGTCAACCCCTTTCCTTTATCCGATCTCAAACACAACCAGTTGAGGACATCTTTCAACCGCTCCTTCTATTATCATAAAAAAAAAACATGAGTTAGATGTTTGAGTAATCTAAGTGTGAATCTTAAACAACTCAATTACGAAATGTATACTTACGCATAACTTGTACAACGAAGAATCATCATGGACGGTATTACGCCCACGTCCACCACGACCACGAGGGACTCTGACTTCCCCTTCCCCACGTATCACTTTGGCATGCGTGAATGCAAGGTACCAATGCATGTATTCTTTTGTGCTCTCATGTCCAAGCACCACCGGATCCCATAAAAGATATCCGTCTATCAAATTATCCATCCATGCATTCCAATGTTTGTAAGAGGGCTCTGGTTTGTAATTTACGACGATACGTCCAATGTCAGCACCTGATTTATCACGATCCACTTTGAATGCCCCATCACCTTTTTTGTCAAGTGGACGATCTTGAATATACCCGACTTGCCTCATTATTCGGCTCGGGTCGTACATTGTATGCCCAAGGGGGTGCCACAAAGGACCATTGTACATACAAATTGGATCTCTTGGTGCCATTTTTCCCTCCTTCCTATGGTCCATGTAGGGGTCAAAAACTACCTCATGTGCCTCCATGCTGTCTAATCTTTGGCGAACGAAAAGGTACCAATTCTTCTTTCCCTTCAGCTGATCCCCCGTGAACATGTACCTCTGGCCTCTTGGTTGATGTGGTTGCCATTGCCCTTTCTTTGCCAGATCAATCCACTTATCATTTGCTGCCATGAGTTTCGGAAAGTGTTCATAAATACACACCTGTGAAGAGCATCAACTACACATAAACAACATGCCATATATATGTACGAACTTAAACCACCAAAAAACCATATATTACCTGCAGCAGAGACGTGTTGCAATTGAATTGAGCAGTTTTATGCCGGGATACCTTTCTCAGCGCCGTGTTCACGTGTGACACTATGGCTGTTCCCCACGAGTACTGGTTCACCTCATCCAAGGGATGTAGTAGCTGGAGGTAGTTGGCGTTCACCCTGTTACCGGCAGACGAAGGGAATACACAAATAGCGAGGACATATAAGAGATAAGCCGCAGCAGCAGCCCTTACTTCATGATCTTCCAGTCCAGCATCCTCTTCTTTTTTCTTGGTCCCAGAATACTCCGCTCTCAACCTTACCAGATTGAACTCCCTCTTCGGTTTGTCATACTTGTCAAGCATAAACCATGAGTTCGCCTCGTCCTCACCCCACCCAAACAACTCTTCGCACAATTCACGAAGTCTCTGAAAAATGAATTGCCTTTCGTAGCATTCACTGGTTGACTTGCCATCAATTTTGACCTGGAAAGTATGATGAGCATCTTCAGGAGTGAGCCCCATCTCCCCGAACCCAAAGTGCATGATGTCGGTCTCCGCATAATACCTCTCACAGAATGCAGATACTGTCTCGCTGTCATAGTTGATAACAGAGTTATCCACGATTGGCCTCAGACCGGAGTTGTCAACAATCTCTATGAACCTTTCGCATTCACCTTCAAGCGGCCAGTTGGACATATTGTGGTACGCCGTTTGGTGCCTCAATATTCTAGTGGCATTCGAATGAACCTACGAGATAAAAATTTATTAATAACAATCAAATTAGCTAAACGTATCTTAAATTATAAGCAAGGGATGGGTATATTACCATGGTAGCGTAGACTGTTTGAGCCCAAGAGATTTTGTATCCGAAAAGAACCTCTCCACCATCAGCTGGTACCCCGTAAGGTCCGTGTTCTTTTGGTAGCATCAGAATCTCATCGGGATTGTGTGGTTCCTTAGCTTTAGCTTTCTTTTTGCGTTTGGGTTGGTCTTCACCTTGGGGTTGGTCTTCACCTTGGACCTCATCATCATCATCATCATTAAGAATATCCTCATCATCATTAGGACTATCCTCATCATCCTCATCACCTTGGGGTACGTCATTAGGTTGTACCCCATCAACTGCGTATTCGTCAAATTGCACTTGGAGCACGTCGAGAGGAATATCATCTTCAGCCCTCGGATCATTACCATCATCATCGAACTCCATAGGAGTAGGAACTGCATCAGGGTTTGGCTCACGGATTATCACGGGTCGCTGTCTGGTAGAACGAAGACTTGGTTTGGAACCCGTGGGTGGTATTGGTCTTTTTCCCCTTTTGATTTTCTCCAACCTTAATACATACACAGAACAAATCAATTAACAAGTAAAATGACACAGTAAATCGTCATGGAAACAAAAGAATATATGACGATTCTCATCAGAACAATCTAAATCGTCAAGGAATTTTACAAATGCACGACGAGTTTATTAAGCCCCACTCTAAATCGTCAAGGTAAAGCATTACGATTTACTCATAAAACTGAACAGAACCAAAATTTTCTATGTCCAAACTCGTCATGCTTTGTGACACTATTGAGACGATTTCAAGAAACTCGTCAAGGTAATGTATAGTTACATGACGATTCAAGGCATGCAAAAATAGGAAATTTAATCTGATAGTGACTAACTCGTCAAGGAATTATGGAAAACCTCGACGATTCTTCTTAATTTTTTTTCTGGGGACAATATTCAGAAGATTTAGGGCAACTCGTCAAGGAAATATATTATTGTATGACGATTCTGTGCATGCAAAACTAGGAAACTACATCTGAAACTATGTAAATCGTCAAGCTTTTGTTCAACAGCAAGACGATTGTTCTTGATTTTTTTTCTGAAACTGTAAAATCGTCGTGCTATTCTTCCATAGCTTGACGAGTTTTCATGCTGTTAATTCAATTCACGGTTTCTAACCTATCAAATCGATTCAAACTACATCCAAAACAATTGCAAAGGTGATTACAGTAACTTACCTATGCATTTCCGCCAAAGATTCTTCCTCCCGTTGTTCTTCGTCTTCTTCACGGTTGTTATTTGATTTTTGCTTTTCTTTCCTTCTCTTGTAAATAATTGTTGAATCATCTCCTTCTCCGTCGATAGCCATGAATTCAATGCGAACTCGAGACTACTAAGTAAGGATTTTGAGAAAATATGAAGAGGTCGAATTCGATTTTTGGGTTTGGTTTTGATTTTTTTTTTGTTTTTTGTTTTTTTGAAAAGTTATGTGGGAAGTTAATGGAGGAGTAGGGGGAGTGGGAGTGATTTTTTGTAACTGAAAATTGAGAGGGAGAATTAGTGGGTAGATAATTAGTGGTAATTATGATTTGTAACTGATTAGGATAAATTAATTGTAATTAGCCACCCCTTATAAACTGGGGTGGGATATTTGAAGTAGTGCTCGCCCCCATTAAATTTGGGCTCGCCCCCAAATTTGCCAGGAAAAATTAACCTTTTTTTTTAACAAAACTTTTTCGCTTCCGACTTCTGGAATTGACTTCCTCTCCTGGAAAAACAGAAGTCAGAAATACTATATGTACTGTATTCAAACAGTAAGGGAACTCAAGATGATATTTTTGTCTGTTTAATCTGCTGGACCGAAAATTTGTTTGCGAGCTTGCTGTTTGGGGATCGCCGTGGTAGCGGCTGGACCAGCTCTTGCCTTTTTGGCCTGTCGTGGACTTGCTAGTATTTTTTTCATTTCCTCTTCTTTCTTTTCTTCATGGTTTGTTTTTGAAATTTAATGGTTCTTTTTTTCTCTTCTTATTTTTTGAAGCACATGGATTGTTCGTTTCATGCACTTGGGGTTTCATTAATGAATTAAGTTTACTTATAATTAACCTTGAGAATGATCGAATCAGTACACAACACGAGTAAGGCTTGACATGATCGTTTTATTGACATGTGATGAATCTAGAAGCCCCTAACCATTAAATCCTCATTCACATGCACTGGCAAATGAGCATGCATGCCATTTTCAATTAGTTGCGGAAATGCGCTCGAATTTCAACTATACAATGTGTATACACATTAATTTGCTGAAGTGCGGCATCATCATGTTGACTTTTTACCTGTAACAAAATGTACGTACGTACGACGTAATACTATTATAGACAAATACATCCAACTAGATTTGACAGTCTTAAATTAATTGATCAAATATGTCAACTCTCAAGTCTTAAGTTGTTTGCTACTTAGAACCAAACGTGACACATTCAATTTTCTTAAAGTCATCTCTTTGAGTTTATCTTTTGGGGCACCATTTTCGTCGAATATAGAATTCTCCCAACATGGTAAATGCTTAAAATTATTATCAATACTGTTTTGGAGTAAGGTTCACTCTGTCCAAAATTTGACATAAACCTCCTCCCAAGCAAATGAATTGCTAAAATATGCTGCCAATGGGGATTTCTTGCATAGGCCGCAGAGCCTATCTATTGGCATTTGCAATCCAGCTATTAGTGTCACACTTTTATACGGTACTATTATATAAAATCCAAGTTCTGTACCAAACGAATAATGCAGGATGCCATAGTGGATCGGGAACAGCTAAGATAAGTATTGCCAAATAGTGGAATTGTTTTTGGCTTCTTTTGATATTGGGCAAGGAGTTGTGGAAGAGGATCCATGATGGGATGGTGTCTCGCAACACAAAGTAATGTTGGAGCATTCAAGAAAAAAACAAGGGAAGTTCCCATGTCATCATTGTGACCATGAAGATTTCTTCTCTTTTTTGTGCCTTTCAAAAAGATTCATACGATGGAAGGGAATTTAGCAAATTACCCTTTTTTTTTTTCTTTTTTTTTTTTTTTTTGACAATCAGTTGCAGGAAATGCGATGTTACGGAGTTCCAAATACATGTGTTGGAGAGGTCGGGTTTTGGTACTGACATCTGACAGCTTCGTTGCCAATTCATCAGCAGCTTGGGTGGCCTCTCTGTAGGCATGAGATAATCGCACTGTCGGGATCATCCGTAGTAAAGACCTGATTTCTTGTATCATACCCTGTAGGCACCATGGTGGATCATCATCTCCGTGTACTAGCTGTAGATTTGGAGTCTGCCTCAAACCAGACTATTTTCAATTGGAATCTAATTTCATTCTTGCAGCCAAGAGGAGAGCCCAACCTTTTGCAACCATGGAAGAAGAAATACCAGTAGCTGCAACCATCGCCTGTAAAATATGACCAAAATGATTTCATGCAATAACTACAGCTCCCGCAGCACCTGGGTTACCTTTTGATGCTCCAGCTATGTTGATTTTGACCCAATTATGCGGAGGTAGTTCCTAAGTGACAATTATAGTGACAGTAGATCGATTCTGCACGGTATTCCTTTGTTGTGGAGGGTTGTCCGGAAGATATGGTATGACATGTTGTTGAGCCCACTGGTATTCTCTACACATGACTAGAATGAGTTGGACGACCTGTCTAGGTGTTTGTTGTTGTAAAGTCTCGCATTTCTAGCAAGCCAAAGGTGTCATACCGTGTAAAGCAGGAGAGTTTGGTACTGAGTCTGCAGCTTGAGATCGAGAAGTGTACATAATATGGAATCTGATTGCAGTGGATGTGAGATTGTGCTTCAATTGTTCTGAGGTAGGTCCAAATCAAAACCCACACATCTTTCGCAAAGCTACAAAGAAATAAAATGTGATTAGCAGTCTCTCGGAAAATATTGCATGTGAAGCATGAACCAGAAGAGGCAATATTTCGCGAGTGAAGGACGTCCAACGAAAACGGTCCTTCAACCATAGCTTTCCATAAGAAAAGCCGAATTTTTTGCGGACATCAAGCTTCCAAATGGTTATATAATGGGGATCAACTGCTGGAGTAGCTTGTTGTTCAGAGTTTGGAGAATGCATCTCCCTGAGAAGTCTGTAGCCCGATTTAATCGTATAGTTGCTTGATCTAGAAAACAGACAAATGATGGCATCCTCCACTGGGTGTCTGGGAAGCTACACACCCATGATCTGTTGCGGTGTTTGTGGTGGAAACACATGGAAAAACAGGTCAAAGTTCCAAGTGTTTGTATCCTGATGTATGAGGAGATTACAAAGTTTGCTGACGCCCGGCAATTATGTACAACCTCTTGCGGAGATTGCTGAGGAATCTATTTGGAGTTGATTGTTGTGGATCTGCCATTCCCTATCATGTAAAAGCAATGTTAGCGCAAAATATGTGTTACCTTGGTGAGACCTTTCCACATAGGGCTAATTGTAGAGGGTGCAACAGGCGGATTAAGTGGGGCTACATCATTTGCTAAGTACTTAGCTCGACAGACGGATGACCATAAGGATTCTGGATTTTGATGTAGTTGCCAGACACGTTTCATCAATAAAGCTTTGTTGTGATGACTGCTTTTCCGAATGACAAGACATCCATTTTTTGTTAACTGAGTGATTTTGGACCACCTAATAGTGTGTAATTTCCTGTTGTGCTGACTCCCCAGAAAAAATTACGGGTAATCTTGTCAATTTTCTTATGAACATGTCCTGAAAGGAGGTGAGTCTGCATGACATGATTAGCTGTCGGAGTGAGTGAGGAATTGATGAGAGTAAGCCTTCCCGCTGGATTCAAACATTTGGACATCAATTTTCTTGTGTATCCATCCGAACCTAGTTCTTTTTCAGAACCAAATGATAAGAGTGCGTCTTTGACCTCTTGTTGGGATACCGGAAGGAAAAAACATTGGATTTAGCCATCAGATAATCTGCCTTCGACACAGTCAAAAAGATCCTCATCTATACAGGTTGTCGGAGCTATGTATTGAGAATGGAAGTGTGAAATCAAAAAGGCTGGAGATAGCGTCTGGGTCATCCTCCCAAGACCCCGTGTCAGATCGTAACGCCCTGATATAATTCAGACTCCTATATATTTTTGCCTTGGTGTGAAAGAATGTAGTGTTCAATTCCCCTTCTTGCAGCCATTGAACTCTCGGCCGCTGTCTCCAATACGCTACAAAACAGTTGGAGAACACAATATGCGTATTTTTGAATTTCGGCCAAATACAATGAATCTGTGGTTCACGTACATGTACGTGTACAGATTGAGTTTTTAGAACTCATGAGTGAAATCTGGAGTCAATGTTCACGAACCGGTTCGTGAACCGCCGTCGGTCAGAATTAGGGTTAAACTGGATCCGCTGGAAGTTATGGGCTGGGCCAGTACTTAAACGTGTTATTACGCCCTCATCTATAATCCAGTGGACTCTGCTCTAGAGTACTCCTTTTAGATTCATTTGTTTCCTACATGTGATTTGCAAGCAAACCATTTCACTTGAAAGGGCATCAAATCTATCTCGTGCATCTTGTAACCTTAGTATTGTGGGAACAAATACTAACATAACTCATGGTTATGTAGACAAGAATACAAAATCTCAATCGCTATAACTCTACTAAAGTAGCCGACTATTTCGAAAGATAGAATAAATAGAATAGAAGAATTTCCATAAAAGTCATAACTCCTACTAACCTTTTTTCAATGAAGAATATTTGATGTCTTCTTTATATGCACAGTCTTCGTCTTCAAGGTCTCTACTACTTTGTCTATATCCCAATTCTGAAATCTAAGCTCTAGTAGGCTAAATCAAGAATTGTACATGTTTTGGCACCTAAAACTGAAAACCAGCTTGACATACCTACGCTACTGGGTTTGACCGGACAATGCCCTAACAATCTCCCCCTTTGTCAATTTTAGTGACAAAACCAATTTACATATGGATTCAAAATATATACAATAAAGATCTAACCCATATGTATCTTGATATCTTGAATTCTTTAACTTTTCCTTTGAGTCTTGATGAATTCATAGACAGCACCACAACATATTCAGCTCAAACAACCACAAAGGTACGCTAGAGCTTACATGGGTTAATATGCTAATCCCACGTGTTGTTTGTGCAAAGAGTAAGAATCAGAGCAACTTTAAAGTTTGTGTACCAAAACTTATAAAGTGATTTTACTCATTCTTGATACGAAGCTCCCCCTTAATCTTTATACCTCTTTTAGCCAGATTGGTATGAAGCCCAATATTTACTCCCCCTTACTTGATACTTTGAAAAAGTAGAGCAAGTAAGCGCATGATGTTCTCCCCCTATGATTGTGAACCACAAGAAAAAGAACCAAATGTATTCTCCCCCTATTTGTCACAAAAAAATGTCAAAGTAGTTTGATACTAGGGTTTCAAAAACCTAAAGAGATAGGTCAATTCAAGTACTCGCATACCAGTTTAAGATGACATAACTAGGAAATCAGAACGAAGATTTCTAAGCTGACTCATCTTTGGAGAATATAGATACACTTTTCTCCTAATATTCCACATCCACGCTCCCCAAAAAGATTTGTTATTAAGCGCAAGCTCATTTAAGAACTCTCCCCCATGTGGTGTTTGTTAGGGCATTGTCCGGTCAAACCCACTAGCGTTGGTATGTCAAGCTAGTTGTCAGTTTTAGGTGTCAAAACTCAATTCTTGATTTAGCCTACTAGAGTTTAGATTTCGGAATTGGGATATACACAAAGTAGTAGAAACCTTGAAGACGAAGACTGTGAAGACAAAGAAGACAAAGAAGACATCAATTATTCTTCATCGACAAAAGGTTAGTAGGAGTTATGACTTTATGGAAATTCTTCTATTCTACTTTCTCTATTCTTTCGAAATATAATCGACTACTTTAGTAGTGATAATAGCGATTGAGATCGTATTCTTGTCTAACGTGACCTTGTGTCATGACCAGTGTTTGCTCCCACAAATACTGTGAGTACAAGAATGAATGAGATAGATTTGGTGCCATGTGTCCATTACAATGGTTTGCTTGCAAATCGTTAGTTGGATATGGATGAATCTAAAGGAGTACTCTTGAGCAAAGAGTCCATGGATTACAGCTGAGGACGTACACACGTCTAAGTCCTGGTAAGCCCAGAACTTCCAGCGGAATCCAGAGTTGACGAAATCTGACAGGCGGACGGTTCACGAACCAGTTCGCAAACCAGAAACTCGGATTTCTTCTGAGTTCCAAAGTGACTGAACATTTCGCGAACCTGTACGCGAATCCAATGTTGGTTACTTTGCTGGTGTCGGATTTAGTGGATATTCTTTCAGAATTTCACTTG
>JAJJMA010055207.1:0-34879 GCA_023529015.1 Papaver nudicaule
GACAAAGCCAGACTAGGTAAGAAGAGACGCAATGTAGTGATGGATTAAATCTCGTAGTACTACCAAGATAACATCACATTGTTATATCCAACTCGAAAGGTTTTAGGAAAAACCTTTATATTAACTTAGAGACGGAGAAGAAAAGAAAGCTCTAAACAATATGGAACATCATAACTTCAACACAAATACCGCAAGTGATAAAGTGGAGTTATCTTAAGACACACTGATCACGAGTGATCAAGTCATAACGTAAAGCTCAAGATGAGAGTTATGTTTATGTCTTTTGTAGCACAAGTGTAAAAGATAATGGAATCGCGTTATTTAGATTCACTAACCTATTGAATGATGAAGACGGATGTCTTCGTTTGATCTTCAGCCTTTCTTCGACTCTTCAAGTAGTGATTCTAAATCCTACCAAAATATTCCACAACCTAAAGCTAACTCTCTCATGACTTCACCTAATTGTGTGTTATTTGGCTGTCGAGTTTGATCACTAAAGTTGACGACTAAGCTTGACATACCAACACTTAGTGAGGTTGACCGAGCCATGCTCTAACAATCTCCCCCTTTGTCAATTTTAGTGACAAAAACTCTTTACATAGATGAACGAGAAATTTCAAACCCAAGTTCTACGCTTCGAGTTCTTCTACTTAGCTTGACAGCACACCAATAGTACCTGCAAAATATGTCAGTCTGCAAACAAGATATGTACTATTGAAAAATACTGATAACTAATACACTTACTCCCCCTGAATGTAAGTTCGGATGTCTATCAATGTCCGATGTATTGTTATCACCTGTAGCACTACACGAAAGTCTACAGTGCTAGTAACATCTAGTGTTACTCCCCCTTAGTTAATGCTTTCATTCATTTTTCAATATACGCGCAGGCATTTTTCTCCCCATATGACACTGCTCACTGTCAAAGACCAAGCACTGAACGAAGTCAAGCTATCAATATTTCTCCCCCTTTTTTGTCAAAAATAATTGACAAAGGGTCTCGAAAATATCTGGGTTCGAGATAAATGCTCAAGTTCAGAGAACTCGATTCAACATATAAGAATGATTGCATTAATAAGGGTCAGCATTTCGACAAGTTACACAAAATATATGTATATGTATATATATATGATAAGCACAAGTAACCTGTCAGGAAATATAAAAGATATAAGCAGATATAAATTATATTCCATGTATATTCCACAACCACTCTCCCCTAAAGATATATTCTATTAAGCACAAGGTCACAAAAAAACTCTCCCCCGTTGGTTGTCATTCCCTCGGACATGAGGACAACGGAATAGTCTTTGTCAGAGAAAGACTTAGATCTGGTTTTGGTTTTTCGAACACGTCCGTAGTCATAATAGATTATACCAAAACCACTGATATATGTGTATACTATAACTCCTAGTCGTGAGACACAAGGATATCCAATAGTATTTTGACTAGCATAAAATCGATCTCCTCCTTACATAATTATACTTATACCTGCAACAAATTCATTAGTACAAACATAACAGCCACAAACATAAGGAGGCATATGATATCAAGATATTAAAACAATTAAAGATCATCTCCAAGGAGATAAAAGAATTATCTTGATAACCTGCAACATACATCCATAATAGATTCGGAAACATTAACTCAATGTTGCATTCGAAACTTGCACACTATTTTGGTTTTTTGTTTTTCTAATTTTCATATTTTTCAGAAAAATGATTCGAAACTGCGTAAACTAATACAATATATATTTTTTATAATTTTTCGATTTAACTTTTCAGAGACAAATTCGAATCATATGCAAATAAATAATAATGATTTTTATTTAAGTTTTCGAAACATAAAACAACAAGAAGACTAAAAATCTACTAATAACCTTTTTATTTTATTTCATAATAGTTTCGAAACATGGGTAGTTCTAGAATAATGCATGAGTAGCTTACACCCTTTTTCATAAAAGACTATCGAATCCTAATAAACAATTTTTCAGAGGCTATCATCACTTTCAGCAATCCCATTGGAAGAATCATGAGATTGATGATCATGATTATTCAAAGAATAGATCTGATCAAGCATCTCTTTTACAGCAACAAGTTTTTCTTTAAGAAAGGAAATTTTTCCTTGAGTATTAGTCATCTCTTCAAAAAGTTCTCCTTTGACATCGACTGTTGAGACAAATTGTTCTTGGAGAAAGTAAGATTCTGTTGTAGTATTACTCAAACGATTTGAAGAATTTGTAGGATTTTGCTCAAACTCCACACAACATGTAGACAGATTGCATGTTTCGGTATGACTGTCTACTGAGGAGTTCTTTTTCTTCTTTCGAGAGTAAACTAGCCCGAAACTCTTTTTGACAGGATCACAACCATCCAGAAGTTTTGCCATAGTACAAGTCAGGTGTTTTCGAAGAAGAAAAGAAGGTTTTCGAAAGCATGATACTTGGAATGCCTTTAAATAAAATTTATAATCCTTATTTTGGAAATATTCAAGAATTGTTATTAAGGCAATTTCCGAAACATAGACTTTAAATATTTTCGAATCTTTTTGTTTCAAAATTTCTCTTATATGCATTAATGATGAAATACCCAAGAATCATTATTAATATTTTTTATTACTAACAGTATATATATTATTAATATTTTAAAATTTTCAATATAACTAAAATTCTAGTTTACAACAACACTCCATTATATATTCTTACATATTTATGTAGCTGACATTGCTTGATATGACACAGTGCTAGATTGTGTACTACATGATTTCTTACGGAATTGAGACATCCTTTTCGAAATAGCAATGTTATGTGTACATAACATGTTAGGATTTGTTTCACAGATAGAAGGGGAACAAGAAGACTTGCAGTGTTTACTTACTACAGATATATCTGAAGAATTTTTGTATGACACACCCGACTCTGGTGATGATGTCTTCTGATTTCTATCTAATTCTTGAAGTAAACCATTTACTCGTTTAAGAAGTCTCTTGCGTGAGCTACACCAACTTGAAAGATGACCACGCTTCTTACAGTAGGAACAATACAAAACAATTTTGGAAGAACGATCCTTTGAAGTGGCATGTATAGTGTCCTTGATCAAATCTTCGTAGGATGGAACAATGTCCTTTTTAATGTCACAGTTCTTTTCACAAGCATCATTGAGATTCTCAAGGAGATCTGCAATCGAGCTTTTGAACTGATTATGAACATCTCGAAGATTTGATAGTTCCTTCTTATCAAAACTCAGTGAGGACAATGTTGCTTCTAGTACTTTGACTTGGTTTGAGAGAGCAGCACAATGCTTCTTATGATCATTTATATACTGCTTCAAATAAGCTATCATACGACCATCAAGTTTCTGCTTTGTGGTTAAATGATCACATAGTAGACTGAGATCTCTCATCTTTTCAAGTGTACTATTCAATCGTTTCCTTAATGTTTTGTTTTCAGCTGTAAGAAGATAGGTGTACCTTTCATCATCCTTATCTGAGTGAATGTTGCTAGGGTAATTAGATCGTCCATCATACATACTTGATTCTTTAGTTGAGTCATTTTCTGATGATGTTTTGATACTAGTTACACACGACTTAAAACCAGGTATTCTTATGCTAACAGGTTGAACATTCGATGAATGTTTTCCTACGCAAACAAAACTCTTTCTTTGAGACATAATTCTTATAGGTTGGATCGATCCAAACACAAATTATTAGATCTTAAGGTGTTTGCCTGCTCTGATACCAATTGAAAAGACGAGAGTACCGAGTACACCACCAATCTTTTATTTTAGTCCACTTATAAGTCAAACCTTGAACGGTTCATGTACTTAAGAGCTCAAGAACAAGATCTCCTTCAGATCTGATTGATTCACACGAGGGAGTCAATACAAGAATCCGAAAGGCTATGTCAACAACCAAGTACGATACTTTAATTATAAATGATAAATCAAATATAACGCGAAAGTAAAGTAAAGTACACACAAGATTTTGTTAACGAGGAAACTACAAACTCGTAAAAAAAAAAACGGGACCTAGTCCAGTTTGAATACTCTTAAGAATTAAGCCACCAACACACCTACTCTCAGACTACGGACTAGCTGGTGCAGACAATATGACCCTAATACGACTATTAGTCACAAATAGTTCCCCTCAGTATTCCTACGCCTCCAACCACAGCAAGGTGGTCACGCACATGTACTCCCTTACGCAAACATACGTCCTTTAGTGTCTTACACAAGAGTTGCCTCACAGCCCGTCGCGAGGACTATCGCTACCCGACCGCCAATCAGACGATTACAACCTTAGTGGACAACAACCAAATAACGGCAGGTCAAGTCGCTAGATGATATCCTTGGTAACTAACAGATATTTCACCAAAGTTCATTTACACCAAGAGCAAGGATATTGATTTTACTTAGGCAATAAACACCTCGAGATATCGATCAAGGTTTCAAAACATAAACTCCCGAAAGAGCAACCTTGTCGTCCCAGTTAGAATCAAGCAGATAGCTGTAACAAGTACAATATGATACGACCTTGAACAACAGTGTACCTGCAAAGAACAAATCAAATAACAACAATCTTGATTCCACTCAATATCTATAGTTTAGGCACACAAACCGAAAGCGGCTTGCTGACAAATCTAGGTTAATAGATAAAGAGTATGTTCTTATCACAACGATCTTGAGTGGCCTTATATCAGAAGAGAAGGACCATAGATAAACAAGATCGCAAGGTTTGATAGACGTGATAGAACAGAACACAAGTACAATACAAAGAAGACTAGTAAACATAAACTAGTTTCCCGTAAGAGGTACTTTTAGGCTTCTCGATCCCTAGAGAAGACTTTCTCGCAATTCTAGACCAAGAGCAAAAGCTCAAAGGAAACTGAAAAGAAAAGCGGCAAACACAAGTTGTTGGAGATAAGCTTGGTAGAGGGATAAAGCTTTTAGGAGAGAAACCACTCCTATTTATATTGACTAAGGCTTAGCTTTGAAATGAGGCTAACTTAATTTCGGAAATTCCACAAAGCACATTTACATAATAATTCCGAAATTCCTCATTTAGTCTCATAGCATTTAATGAGATCTAATACTCTAGCATTTTACATTTATGAAAAATATAATTCATAAAGAAAATATATTTTCAAAAGATGTTTAGCCAAGAGCAATCAAAGCAAATAATATTCATAAGGTATATTTGGATATTTCTTTAATTCGAAATATAACGCTTACCAAATATGCTCCCTGGGAAAGAGCTCATTTCGAAACGTGTCCTTTAGTTTCGAAAATCTCCTTAGATATTGTTACTTCCAAATGTCGTCATCAGCTTTAACAATGTGGACATTACTTCCTCGGTATTACTGGACTAACCAGACGAACCTAGGTGGAAGTGGGATATGGTCCAACGTGGTTCAACGTTCCGCATAAACGTATCATAATATATGTGGACAAGCCTTGTGTGTTAATCTTAAGTGAACACGTAGTTTCAACAGACATTACGAATCACGCAAATAGATATACCATTGGAGTACGGTGCGAGATTCCATGAGTAATAGCAGAATGTTAAATTTCTTCAATTCTTTATTCAAATATAGATGTCACGTTAATGATATCCAAGAATTCAAATCAAAACATCAAATGAATATTTGATCGAGTAGTAAAATCATACGAAGACTTTAATCACGTATAGTATTGATCAAGTATCATGTGTCTACCTTTCGAAACGTACATTCTGTTTTGGCATAAACCAAATTAAGGTTTCCGAACCTAAAGTTCATTATATGACCAGAACCGTATTAAGTTTCCCAAATCAAGTTTCCATATAGCGAAACCCAAAGCTTGGTTTCGAAATCTAGATTCTGTTTACCAAAACCTTGGTTAAGGTTTCGAAACAAGAAACACATATTAAATTCTTCACAAATGTTTGTTGTCGAACTTGAGAGTCCATGTGGTCGAGAACCGTTTCAGCATCACACCTTTTTAGCCTCGCCGCACAGGAATATATTTCCCGGTTCACATAAACCTTTAGGAAACCCCAGGGTCTTTTCGACCTTTTAGAACTCACATGGTCAAGACACATTGGCCTTGATTCTCAAGTCACTGTTAGCCAGCAAACATAGTTACGAATCTGTGTTATCTCATTAGTCACAATATTTAGTTTCAGACCAATAACTTATGAATACGAAAACCAGATTATGGTTTCGAAATCAACGTTTAGTTTTACCAAAACCTACATTGAGGTTTCAAACATTGAAAATTCATAAGTTGAGATTACACGAATATGGTTTCGGAATCCAGAAGTGAGATATGGCATACGAGATGTTCATATACAAAATCAAATGAATGATTCAGAACTTCAGTATTCAGAGCCAAACCATGACGTAGTATT
Source organism: Papaver nudicaule (assembly GCA_023529015.1). Taxonomy (NCBI): domain Eukaryota; kingdom Viridiplantae; phylum Streptophyta; class Magnoliopsida; order Ranunculales; family Papaveraceae; genus Papaver; species Papaver nudicaule. The sequence goes on from JAJJMA010055207.1 coordinate 6,382, forward strand.
CGAATCTCAAAACAACAATATTTCGAGTCTACACAGCATAAGTGTGAGTCACGATCTCTCTTACATTGGCTCATACAAGTATATATAATCAATCTGACAGAGCCAGACTAGGTAAGAAGAGACGCAATACTGTGATGGATTAAATCTCGTAGTACTACCGAGATAACATCACGTTGTTATATCCAACTCGAAAGGGTTTAGGATAAATTTTATATTAACTTAGAGACGGAGAATAAAAGAAAACTCTAAGTAATATGAAATCTCATAACTTCAACACAATTACGCAAGCGATAAAGTGGAGTTATCTTAAGACACACTGATCACGAGTGATCAAGTCATAACGTAAAGCTCAAGATGAGAGTTATGTTTATGTCTTTTGTAGCACAAGTGTAAAAGATAATGGAATCGCGTTATTTAGATTCATTAACCTCTTGAATGATGAAGCTGGACTTCTTCGTTTGATCTTCAGTCTTTCTTCAACTCTTCAAGTAGTGATTCTAAATCCTACCAAAATCTTCCACAACCTAAAGCTAACTCTCTCATGACTTCACCTACTTGTGTGTTGTTTGGCGGTCGAGTTTTGATCACTAAAGTTGACAACTAAGCTTGAAATACCAACACTTAGTGAGGTTGACCGAGCCATGCTTTAACATTCAGCGGGATTTCTTTTGGGGCAAGGATAAAAAGGGGAACAAAGGTGTTTATCTCTTACCTTGGGCTGATGTTTGCACTCCTAAAAGTTTAGACGGTCTAGGTTTCATAAATCTAAGACTCTTTAATTCAGTCATGTTGGCTAAAGTCACTTGGAGAATGATCCAAGAACCAAATGCCCCGTGGGTCAAAGTTTTTAAGCATAAGTATCTTTTAGATGATAATTTTTGGGAAAACAAGTACATTTGTCCTGACTCGGCTTCTTGGGTTTGGAAAAACATTGTTAGAAAAGCTCATCATATAAATGATAACGTGATTTGGAGAGTGGGAAAAATAAACATCATTAAGATTTGGGAGAGCAACCGGTGCACTCACATGATTGTTACTTTGAACAATGGTCTGCAGCAACCAGTGGTGGAATGTTTGAGTGAGTTGATGGTAGGAATTCGGAACCAGAAGACATGGAATGAAGACAAACTTAAACTGTATTTTAAGGAAGAGACTGTAAAGCATATCAAAGAAACCGAAATTAGAGGTCAGGAAGATGATGTGTTGGTCTGGAAGCTCGACAAGAAAAGAAAGTTCACGACTAAATCGCTATATCAACAACTAATCAGAATGGACCACAACCCTAATCATCAGGTTATTGATAATTGCAAGCTAATCTGGAAATTACAGGTGCCGCCAAGGGTTAAAACTTTTATGTGGAAGTGTATCCGTTCGGCTCTTCCTCTCAACCAGAGAGTGGGAAGAATACTCTCCTACGTAAACAAAACATGCCCCAACTGTGGGAAGCAGGGAGAAACGCTAACCCCTCTTCATGCAATGTGATTTTACCATTTCTGTCTTTAAATGTTTGAATATAGATACTTCCTACATTTTGTCCAGTAATGCTGACTTTCATATGTGGTTCTCAATGTGGCATAGTAGGGTGCATAGAGAAAAGGATACCAATGATGATTGGCGGAGGTTTTGGCTATTGTTCTATGGGAAATTTGGAAGACTAGACGTAGTTGAGTATTTCAGAAGGAAAAGCCTAACATTAGGAGAACTGTAAACTCTATTGTCACCTTGATAAATAGCAACAGAAACACTAAGTATAACATAGGTAACAACCATGCTTTAGTTATAAATTCATCTAGGATCTCCAACAGACTTGATAGGTTTACAACCAGAATTAATATTGCTATACTTAACTCTGTTATAAACAACACTACTGTAGTTGCTCTAATCAGCTCTGACCATACAGGGGCTTGCATCAGAGGGAACTCTTTCGCAACAACAGTAGTAGCAGGGGAAGGAAGGGAAGAACAAGCGGCTTCTACTACAATCCAGTGGTTACAACGGTTGAATCACCCCAGTGTGAAAATCGAGAGTGACAATGTGAAAGTCTTAGAAGCGGTGTCGAGGAAAATCTCAGAACTAAAAAAGGATGAAATCCATCTCCATGGTGGCTCTAGAAACTTTATTTTGTGTATTAATAGTTTAAGAAAGCTCAGTTTAATTCCAGCTGCAGAAAACGATATAGCTTGCATGCTAGTAGCAAAGTGTATGCTCTTATCTTGTTTTAGTGAATGGGACTTATAGTCTCTCTACCACCTCTTGGAGGACTCTGTATCAGGGGAAGACGAAAACATTCTAATGTTCTAATCAGGTTTAGCCCTGTTTCAATTATTTAACAAAAAAAAGTGAAGACTATCTAATCTATTTAATTATCCATGCTTCATAAGGCTTACTCTAATGCTTCATAAGGCTTACTCTTCATAAGGCTTACTCTTATACTAGATTGGACAGCCATGTCAGATAGCAGGGTAGGGGCGCTCTTATGGTATGGAGAGATTGGACGTCAAGTCGCTGAATGGTTCAGCGCTGAGCGCTGAATTGTTCAGCATTATTCGAATATTCTTAAAAACGCTGAACGGTTCAGCGCTTGACCGTCAACACCAGGACAAAGCGCTGAACCGTTCAGCGATGGATAATTCTGCTACAAAAAATCGACAGAAGAACCATTTCCCCCCATTTCTCTTCTTCTTCTATTCTTCTCCACCCAAAACCGAAAAATGCATGTCCAATTTCTCCCATTGTAGATAGTTTTTTCCAAGTTCCTTCTGTGGGTTTGTTGCAAATTCGATTCTCTATCTTTTGCCCAAAATTTCACTCAATTCCGTCAACAATTGTGACCAAGGTATGATTTTTAACATTTATGTTTTTATTGTTCTTGATATTTGATTGTGATGATTTCATGATTGATTTGATGATTACCATATATGTGTACTGATGTTTTCTAGATAGTTAGACTGTTAGATGAAAAAAAAATGGTGACAATTTGATTTTTCATGTTGAAATTAGGGTTATGAAATTTAGTTGTATGGTAAAATTGAGTTAGTATGATGAATATGATTGTATGATTGGAATTGATAAGATTATCACATTGATAGTATGATGAAACTATTTGAAATTGAGAGTATGATTGAAATTGAGTATGTTGATTTGATTTAAATTGTGATGGAAATTAATTATCTTTTTATTGTAGAATGGAAAAAGAGTGTGCTTAGTTAGAGGTAGTGTCCGGAAAAAACTTGCCTGGTGTGCGACATAGATGTCAAGAGCCATTATGTGACACTCGGGTAGTCAACTTTAGAGGTACTGTCAAAGAGATAAGCACGTTATATGAAATTGTAGTAGCAAACAATCCTGATGCACAACGATACTGTGACAATTGCGGGTTTTCTAGTATTTTTGAGTTTAATTTCACTAATTCGGATAGAGGCTTAGTGAAAGCCTTAGCCGAGAGATGGTGGCAGAAAACCAAGAGCTTTCATTTTAGGGACTTTGAGGTTGGGCTTCTTCCAGTAGATTGGTATATGTTAACCGGCATTCCCACTGGTGACCCCTCAAAACGTCAAGTAGTTATGCCGCCGTTGCCGGTTGGAACAAAGTATAAGGATCTACGTATACATTTTGATAATTTGCCTACGTTTGGTGCATGGGATGATAACGGGAACCACATATCATTGGGTACCTTGAGAGCCTACATTCTAAGTAGACAAGACTTGGTTAATACTCATGTTGCAGAGCATTTGACACAGATGTTCTTTCTTTGGTGTTTGGGTCGCTCTCTTCTTGCAAATTCTAGTGGAAAAGTAGATAAACTTTGGATTCTATCGTTCCAAAATTTAGATGAAGTTGGGGATTATGATTGGGGTATAGCTTCTTTGGGAAATACCTATAAATATCTTGATGAGTGGTCTTCATGCGGCGGTAAGGATCTATTTGGCATGGTTGTGGTTCTTGAATACTGGTACTACTACTATTTCCATAACCTGCAACCCTTACTTGTAGAGTCAGAGGTGCCACAACCTGCTGGACGACATGAAGATGTTTTCCCATGATGCTTCTGTTCAACAGGGAAAGAATTAAGTCAAGGAAGAGGGATAAAAAAGGAGGCCAAAAGGATGTCCACAAACATTCGTGCTCCCTCGCAAGAGATCAGATTGACTTGCGAATGGGTTCATGTAACTGGCAGCCATGGATAAACAATATTTATGCTCAAGGAGATGCTTATGATGTAGCACTACAATTATCCAGGATGAGAGTATTGTTTTACTACGATCTGCAAAACCCAAACACCAGAATTAGTGTGTACTTGGCTGAGAGATTCCAGAGGCAGATAGTAGGTGTGACTGTAATCCCAGCAAATCCTCCACAACCACAACAAGTTCAAGACAGGGAGATTGAATTTGTAAGCCCCGATCGCTATTATGCAGTCAGACCAGATGTATATACCCGGTGGTGGAGAACGCATAATGCTAGAGGTTATGTCACTGAGCCATACCATGCACATAACGTCGATCACTTAGCAGTTGGTAGCTCAAGACTTCCTCCCAGTGTGCTTCCCACTCATGCGCCGGATAACCTGATGTCACAGAGCTACACATATGATACACAGCAACAGATCCCGCAGTTGCCAGAGGTAGACTTCACTTTACCAGTGGCCAACAAAGCCGGTGTTGAATAACTAGTGGAGGTTCCAATGCATCCGTGTCCGTATAATTGGGGTGACTTTGGTATGACTTTGGTAAGTAAATCAACATTTGTTTGCATTTTCACTTTATATTGGCTTGAATGTTCAACTAAATGTATCTATATATTTTTGCATTTTACAGGAGCAGTGCCATGATTATATGTCACGACAATGGTCAGCGCTTACCGGAGCTCGTGAAGTCATATGGAATGAGACGTCTAAGAGAGTTACAACTTCATGCTCGGATTCAGGAAGATCTTCTGCGTCACAACGTTCTGTTCATTCACAACAACAAAACTATGCAGAAGATCTCTCATTGGGTACTAGTACATAATTTCAAGCGGGGCAATGGCCTTCATTAGATACAACTCAAGGAGTTTACTGTCCAACGTTTGGAGCATCTACATCACTCAATGCACCACAAGGATCAGACCATTAATCTTTCTAGATAACTCTTCTTCTCAAACCTTGTTCTTAAAATCAATCAAAAGAAAAATCAATTCTACGATGTCAAGTTCATCTTCAAATACCAAAAGGCCAACTCGATCACCACAAGAGATAATATCTTTACTACGGAAACCGAATGAATCCATCTCAACACCTCCTCCAGCATCTCCTCCTCGTAGACGTTATCGAAACATCACTGATAAGTTAGTTCATGAATACTATTATAAGTGTACTCCATCTCAAAAACCATTATCTCCTCCTCCATCAACACGAAAGAAACCAAGCTTCACTCCATTTACGTTGGAAGAAGATCTACGTCTTTGTAAATACGTGATCTACTATTATGAATTACAAAAAAGTCGTAGTAGGGTCAAGTGGAACTCCCTGTGGATTTATATCGAAGAAGACTTCGAGTTTGAATCAAAACAATATGTGCGAGATGTAAGAGGCCTGTCAGAGCGATGATGGATCATACACCAAAACGTTCATGATTTTATGCACTTGGGGAGATTGGCCCGAGCTAGACTTGGGAAAGATGTTACGGAGGATGAAGTTTATGCCAAGACTTTGAAGGTATGAAAACAAGGTAAAGGAAAGGAATTCGAGTACGAAGCACATTACCATGAGCTAAAGGATTTTCTCAAAACCTTCGAAGTATGTTGATTTATGAACACATTACCATTGCACTTATTAGTAATTCAAGTAATTAGATGTCAATGTAATTCCTTTAAGGAATACTCATTCGTAATTTTCCTCCTAAAAAGTGTAACGAACACATTACTCGAATGAGCGGATTTTAGTTTCAATGTAATCCTTTAAGTTATTAATGAAAATTTATCTTTTAATTTACATATGGTGCAACTTGTATTTGTTTTTGATATTTTCGGTATGAAATTTGTTCATTTTTGCATAACCGGTGTCCGTAGATTGGTGGTGTAACGTGAGTGTGAGAAAACAGAGTTAGAAACACAATATATTGCTGAAGGTATCAACCGGGTGTATGAAAAAAAAGGTCAAACTCGGAAAAGTTATTTAACGCTGAACCGTTCAGCGCTGAAGGAAAACCATTCAGCGTTTTCTCACTTTTTCAGCGCTGAACGGTTCAACGCTTCAATCTTGCTACTACTTGAGCTACTACCATCTGCTAGGAGAGAGAAGTAGTACAGGGGGGGAAAGGCTACGCTTTTGGTGGAAGTAGTAGGCAAACTTGACACCATAAGACTAAGCTTAAAAAAAAAAAATGTAGCATTTGAATGTTATTAGAGTTTCTCCAATGGTGGTTGTGTAAAATTCCTATGTGGCACTACGGGAAGACATCCTCTACGACTAGTTTTTCTAAACTTAAGGATTAAAAAAGAATCTTTCTCCAACCCATATGTATCGTTCCTTGTTGAAATATAATTTTTTATTTAATTTTGTAGATTTTATTAACAAAATTAATAAATTTTCTCTTATATTTAATAAATTAGATCTACTTTAATTAATAAAAGCTGACGTGGATGGGAAAACATCCTCTAAATGAACCTTTACATGTTGAGCTTGAGATAGAGGATGTCTTCCTACAATCATGCAAAATCATATCAACATTGGTTATGGAAGAAACGGTAGGAGAATGATTTTTTTAAAAATGCTAGTAGATCCCACGTGGATTTAAACTTTTCTCCCCACACACATTCCATTGGAGAAGCTCTTCTGTCGTAATTTTTTGACAATATTTAGTATATATAGAATAGTAATTATAAAATGATAAAGTAGGGGTTAAAATTGAAAATTAGGTTGAATGGTCCCTATCAAACTCAACTCTCTCTCCTTGATGCGGATGTAAAACAAAAAGAGAGAAGCCACTTCTGAAGGTATGAAACTCCCAGTTCTCGGAACAGTCCAGTTCCCATACTGAAACTCTCAAAGCGTGTAAGAATACCCAAAATTCACTTTGGTAACACGTGTCAACACGATAGAGGAGCATGCCATTATAAAGCCAGTTTGGCGTTTCCTTCTCTCTCTTCTACATCTGTACATATTCCCATTTCTAGCATCATTCCAGAGTGGACTGTGGAGTGAAGGGAAGACCAAAATAAAAAGCACACACAAATACAGAAATTGTGAAAGAAAAACAATTCTCTCACTGATTTGTAGCCAAACCCTAAACCCCTTCTTACTACCAAAACCTGAACTAACTCTCTCTTTTTCTTCAGCCTCCACTCATGTGAAAAGCCTCTTCTTTTTCTTGATCAGCGTGAAAAGCCTCTTGTGTTCTATCTATCTATCTATCTATCTATCTCAACTACATTAGTACCTATATCTGAAAAAAAATCTGATTTTTAGTCAGGGAAAGTTGTGATCTTTGAACAAGATGATGTTAACTAAGTGTGTAACAAAGAAGAGAAAGTATACAGAGATCTCAAATGAAAACATTAAAGTTTACAATTTTAGAGTTTTGTTACCAAATGGTACTAGTGTGGGTGTAACATTGGAACAACCAGGTGATGAAATGGGTATAAATGAGTTTTTAGAGCTTGTAAGAATTGAGTACCAAAAATCTTTGAAAGGTTTTGATTCTTCAAAATCGAGAAGAAAGATCTTTTGGAAGAGTGAAAGAGTTTACTTGGAAGATTCTGATGGGCATAAGATTAGATACAAGATCTTCTTTTGTCGATTTCTACCTCGAATATGCCATTTCTTAATACTTAATGTAAGTTTGGGTAAAGTTTCATTTGGTTTTATGTATGATCTGTTATGGTTTTTATGGAGATAATATGTTCTTCAAATCTGATAATTTCGTTTCTTTTGATTTTGGTAGGATGGGCAGGAAAACATGGCTTTAAGTTATGAGGTATAATAACATTCTTCATGTGTTTGTTAATTTTTGGGGGTTTTGTATATTGTTGTTGGTCTCTGTTTAGAACTACACCTTTCTAACCCCTTACTTTACAAAAATAATGGGCCATGATGTTTACATAGTAACAAGAAATGGGAATAGTATGCTGTCCTGTTAGTTCAAGGACTACAGTACCAGATGTTTACTGTGTTGTACAGATGTGGATTTTACTGATGATGTTTTCTAGGAGTCTTAAATGTTAATTTTTCAACAAACTAACTACTGTTGGGAATTCATTTGTTTTGCTAAAAAGGAACTACTTGGTTTACCTACCTTTTAACTGTAAATTCTTGTTAATGTCACACAAATATGGTGTTCATGCTTGAAAAATCTCATTGGAGATCTTGTAATAAATTAAATGCAGATAGAACTTCAAATTTGGCTCCAAGCCTCTTCACTGATGGAGATGAATTGTTTTCAAGAGAGTTTGTTATTGTACCTAAGATGAAAAAAAGGATATTCTTTCTGATTTTATATGCCGAAGTGGGATGCTTGGATTTCTTTCTTTATGAGCCAAGACTTCCTAATTTGTATGAATTTCTATTGTCAGTTTAATATGTATTTTGGTGAAATTTCCTTTCACCAAAGAGGATGAGGCTGTTTCCCCTGAGCTTTGAGCATTGGTTTGAACAGTTTGCACACTTATCAGCTGGGCAAAGCAGAGAAACTTTCTTATCTGGCATTCTCAACCAATAAAGAAACTAAGAATGCTTCTTAGAATTGTGCAAGTGTATCGCGCTAATGTTTTATTCAACTTGAGACTGGCCTGAATGAACAAGATTGGGATCTTATGTTAATCTTTCCAAGAATTTAGCATGCTGCAGGAGACTAAGCTAACCCTTCTCTTGAATTTATAAATATCAAGCATATAAGAAAGTCACCGTGCTCTTTTAATACTTCACTTGAACTATTTTACTTATTTTACTTTTTTTATTGCAGAATATGTGGGATTTGACTCTCGATAAAGATTTGTTAACGGAGCTTCCTGAATCATATACATTTGTGACTGCTCTCGCGGACTTGATCGTAAGCCCATAAGCTCCTTGTGAAAGAGATGCATTTAATAGCTTGTTATTTCTTGGTTATATTGCACGGTCTCACTTGTGATTCTATTAATTTACCAGGATAATTCATTGCAAGCAGTATGGTCAAATAATACTTGTGATAGGACTCAGAGGAGAATGATTAGGTAATTCTATCATGGTTTCTTGCTTCTGTTGTTTAATAGTGGCAAACTTGTTGCATGCAAGGTTTTGGTTGGAAATATGTGTGCAGCAGCATACTAGTACCTAAATAAGGAACTGATAATGGCAGAATTAGTGATCGTAGCAGAATACTTGTAATTATGTGCTCAAAAGAAGATGATCACCCCTAAACAAATTGAGAAAACTGATATCTGATGGTGTATGGGGTGTGAAAATCTGGAAAACAGACAAACTAAATGAATTGAAATCACAGCAGGGGGGGTTAAACTGAGAGATATTGGTTGCAGTAGCTTGAACACGCAAATCGTATGCATATGAAATGATGATGAATGCCAAATTACTTAGTATCAGTTTCCATAAAAACTTAACACAAGTACCATGGCCAGTTGATCACTGGTTGTTAGCATCAAAATAAGGTAGATTTTGAAACTGACACATTATCTTGCTTGATAATTTACCGAATGTGAATTCTGCACTTATGCGTCTTTCTAGCTGCATTTAAGTTTCTCTAACTGCTGAAGTCTGTGGGCTACCCTATCAAAACAATTAGGAAAATGAATGGAGTTTGTCAATTAGGTCTTTGTGGTAGTATTATTTTACTTATTCAACACCCATGTAGAAATACACAGTGAATCTATTTCTCAATGCTTGACTTATTTAACTGACCATTAATATAGTGATATCAATGTATCATAACATTTTAACTCTTAATTTTTTTGTTTAGTGTGACGGTTGATAAAGATAGGATTTCAATATTTGATAATGGGCCGGGGATGGATGATACTGAGGAAAATTCCATAGCAAATTGGTAAGTTTGAGTCAATTTTTACATCTTAATCAGATTAATGCCGGGAATACGTCCCTTAAGTATGATATCAAAATGAGTGAAAAATGCTTGAATTGTACCCCATGACAACGAAAGAAAAATAATGGAGACATTGCACACTTTGCACAACAGTGGACACCAAATTTTACATGTTAGAAGTCAAGGGTCGTCTACTGGTAATATTTGAGATGTCCTCGTATTATTTTCTCTGATGTATATGACCTGAAACCCTCCTTTGTTTCCAATGTTATATTTTTGTCACATGGTGGCGCCAGTAGTTCGAACTGGCTCAGTCTCTTAAAGAAACATAATTTCAAATTCATGCAAGTCACTAATGAAATATTAGCAGAACTTTTTCAAAAAATAATGGAATGCTTCTTTTGCTTGAAGGTGAGTCGATAAATTATGGGCATACAGTATTTTGGCCGTGAAGAAAAATATTTTTTTCTTTATTTATTTATGCCACTTCACATCCTACAGTGAGAAAATGCAATCACTAGTTACTTGAATGTGATTAATATCTGTTTGCACTGTATGGTCCCTGCGAGATAAATCCATAACATATCCTCAAAACCTACCTACGGGATAGTTTCTATTGTAGCAGCTATTTTACCAATCAAAAGTAATATCTGTTATGATTGAAATTACGAGTTTGCACAATTGTGGAGCATCAAGCAAGCAAAAATTATGCGACAATTTTCTGTTTTCACTTGGTTCACAAACATGTTTTCCAGGGTAGTAAGGAGCTAAGGATATGTATCATCTCTAAAAGTGACTTTGATAACATAACATGCTTTCCAAGTGTAGTTGAATAAATATACCCTGGACTATAGTTTTGTTTCGTCCAAGCAATACTGTGCTTTTTTATAAAGTATTATCCCTGGTTGACAGAATTAAGTGCTATTTTTCTTGTATATTTGAACAATGGTTATCCATGGCTGACAAACTTAGGGAAGATATCTGAACTTAATAATGATGAATCACTGGATGCTTTGGTAAAACATCCTCATGGAAGTCCATGGGAGATGTCCATGCAACTTCTACTATTTAGTGCCTAACTTTTTTTTTTGAAAAACCGCGTTCTATTTAGGGGGAAAATGGATGCATCGCTTCATAGGTCATCCAAAAGACAAGCTATAGGAGGAAATCCTCCTTATTTGAAGGTAACGTTTTACTGTGAATTACTGTTCTGAATCCTACTCATCTGATAAAATCAATGTCAAATTGTACTAGAGAGATGAAAGGAAAATGAATATTTCCAGGAACGATTTATTGCTCAATCCTTCTTCTTTCTCTCCACTCACAGTATTCCTTCTGTTCAGCTTCTTATAATTAGAGAGATTCTCATGTCTACTCTCATATTAGTAATGTTCCACACAGTTCTAGCATTTTTTTTTTTCTTTTCATTCTTATGTAATCCAGCAATGTTGATTTTATATTTTATTCTTGTGGATTTATGCATGTTTCATTCAGCCCTTTTTTGGTATGTTCGGTTATGGAGGTCCTATTGCATCAATGCATATAGGAAGGTATGGTTTTACTGCAAAGTTGTTCTCATGTTTCACTACTTTCCTTCTGATTACAACTTCAGAGCATGCAAGCCTCATCATTTCTTTGTAACAGGCATACTGTAGTTTCATCCAAGAGGAAAGAGTCGAAAAAAGTGTACCATATGCATTTAAAGAGGGAGGCTTTGTTGCATGGGTCTGGTGGAACAAGCTGGAAGGTATTCATCCTATGCGAGTAACATAACCATCTATCTGCAGCCTGCCAAATGAATAACTACAGAGAAATCTCCAAAAACCAGTTGAAATTTGTGCTTTTAATGCTCTCCAGTTTTTAACGGAAACCAATAGTAAAGATCAGTTTTAATAATTTCTGAGCAACTTCTGTTAAGTTTGAAAATGTTTGATTCATGTGGGTCAGTTGCAACTTGCTTGAATGTGTGTTAATTTCTTCCTTTTGGCCTAGACTGGTGGTGGCTTAAGGGATCCCTTAAAAGATGAAATGAAATCTTCACCTCATGGGAGTTTTACGAAGGTATCATCTACTAAAATTGAATTGCTAATGCACATTTTTGTACCATCGGTAGATATATTTTTGTTTCCATTCTTTTTCTTCTAGTAATCCGTACATGAATCACATAAAATTTCAAATTTCCAATTTCCAACAGTGTTATTCTCTCAACCGCCCAACACTTTCATAGCATATGGTTTGATAGAAGTGTTAGTTTGCTTTTAATTTTATTTTTTCTTCTGAATGTTATTTTGTCTGTGCGCTTCGTAGGTAGAGATCTTTAAACCAAAACAAATACCTATGGATGTTTTCCAACTCCAGTGCAGATTAAAAGACATATACTTTCCATATATTCAGGTTTGTTTATCCCTCCCAAAACCTACATAAGATTGATTGGCAATTTTTTAAGTTTCTTTCTTGACCTAAGCATATGTAGTTTTTATTCTCCCATATCGATGTTATTCACTTGGTCAATAACCATTATACATATTGTAGATTTAATTTGACACCCCCTCTTTTATTTATTTCTCATTCAAGTGAAATTCTTACATGAAGCACATGGATCGTATTAGAAATGTAATAAATCTTTGCTTCATAAGTTTTATTCTGGATGAGAGTGTGCTATTTACATTTCTGCTTGCTCTTTATGTGCCTTGCACGCATTTCCTTATTGACCTTTGTAGTAGCTGTAGTATCATGTTTTCAGGTATAGTCATTCATTTGTCCATCCTTCTTCTGTATTACTGTACTGGCATGTTTTATCTATATCCACAGTCCTTCTGCTTGCTAACTTGCTACATTGAGTTTTTACAAGTCTCTTGCAAATTCTTTTCTCATTTATCATGTAACCCAAGCCTAACGAAGGTCCTCCCTTGTTACCAAACTTTAATTACTGAATTTTAGTTATCTCTTCTGTGGATTGCAGTGTGATGAGCTTACAACAGGCAAAACTAGCAGGCCTATTGAGTTTCAGGTTTGATTAGGAATTGTAAAAAATATTTTTCTGTGAGACTGCCTGGTTAGTTGAAGGCTTTTTTTTTTATCAGCCTCAAACATCCAGCAGGTTCCCGACCTTTGTTTTTTTTCTTCCTCCACATTTTTAAGTTTTGTTTTTGTCATATGCAAACTTGAAAGTATCTGTTGCGCTGATGTAGGTGAATGGTGAAGATCTTGCTGAAATAGAGGGTGGAGAGGTGGCTATTACAAACTTGCATTCATGTAATGGTCCTGAGTTTGTCCTCCAGGTTCATTTTTTAGATGAGAAAAGTGGCATTTTGAAAAGCCCAGGTAAATCTTGCACATCTTGGAGCTCTGGAAGTGTGTGTGTAAGTCTTGAACATAACCAACAAAGCCGAAGCAACTTAAAATTCAAGACATAAAACCAGCTTTACATCAGTCAACAATGCTTCACTTTCTTCTACTTGTCTCTTCTTCCTCAAAAGCACATGTCTGAATTTGCTACGTTTAGATATTATTTACTAAAATGTTTGATTTGGTACTTGATACTTTTATCTATCAGGTTCAAGGGCAGTGGAAGCTAATGCCAGGCTGAAATGCGTATATTTTCCTGTTTCTGAGGTTGGTCAGGACTCAAGATTGATACTCTTATGGTTCATGTTGAAAATTGGTTATTATTTTTTCATTCCAGTAACTTAAATTGTTCTGAACTATGTTTATTTAGGGTAAAGAGACCTTAGATAGAATTTTGGAAAAATTGGAAGATGAAAGATATGGACTTACAGAACAAGAAAACTTCAACAATTTCTGTCGTGTATCCATTCGACGGCTAGGTCGTCTTCTTCCAGATGCTCGTTGGGTGAGGCCTGAGTTTTGTCTTGTTATTTTCATTCTCTTTCTTTCTTCACATCTTCAATTTGTTTTACTTTTTCTTCTAATTATTATTTTATCTAAATAAGATGCATTACATTTTTCCCGCTGGTCAAGTAGGCAAACTATCCATTAAGGATTAAAACTTTGGTCAAACATTTCTTCCTTAGCTTTCTGTGCACGTATTCCTGCCTTATAATCTGCCCTTCATTAAGAGTCTTTTTTTTTTTTCAGGCTAACATTCTCATTAAATTTTCTTTTCTAGCGGAAAAGAAAACATTCTCAGTACATACTTATTTGTGCTTAGCTGTATGCTTAATGTGATAAGTGCTGACATGAATTGTTACATGGAAAGGATTACCAACAACTAATCTAATTTATCTGCTTCTGAATAGCCAAGACTTCCATTCATGGAACTTAAAAACAGAAAGGGAGACAACGCCCAATTGTTAAAGAGATGTTGCCTGAGAGTTAAATGCTTCATAGGTAAGTGACCTATCTGCTTATCTGTAACATGAAGCACAGTGAGGCCTGTCAGGTTTTAACATTCATTGTTTTGTAATTTTCTTTGGCAACTTGTTTTCGCAGATACCGATGCTGGGTTCGATCCTACTCCTTCTAAGGTAATTCATGCTGGAACGGCTGCAGTTTAGATAAAACACAGTACCATATCTAAAGAGGATTTTTAAGTTTTTTCTTTTGCTAGTCTTATCTTTTATTTACATGTTGTGGTTAGTCATATAAAGCTTGTAATGTGGATGTGGTAATGTCTCCATGCTTGTAGAACAAATAACTGGTTCTCTCGCTAATCACCTTGGATCCACCTCCTATCTCTGATTATCCTTGAATCTTGCTTTTCTTTGTAAGAAATTATTCTCGTCTTCTGCAGACTGAGTTGGCGCAGCATCATCGATTTACTACTGCCTTGAAAAACATTGGTAGTAAGCTGCCCGAGAAAGATGATGGTAATATTTTGTTTCTCATTGCCTTGGAGCATGAAGTTAAGATGCCTACCTATTTTTCCTGACCGTCACCTTAACATTGTAGGTATTACTGTCGAGATACGCAGGAATCAAAAATTATTGAGTCTTTCTCAATTAGAGAAGGAATACGAAACTTGGATATTGCAAATGCACTATGCATATGATAAAGAACTTAGTTGTGGTCAAGATGTACCTGTTGTAGTGATTAATCCATCCAATAAAAAGAAACTTGGCATCACTACTGAAGGTGATTTTTTTTTTTTTTTTGATACTGTACTACTGTTTCTGAAGAATTTGCTTTGTTTTCTGATGCATGTTTTTGATTTGTACTGAGAAATCATTTGACAGTGGATTGCTTATCAATTATCATAATTCTCTTTATATCATGTAGTTGTAAGAGTGCACAAGTCCATAAAAAGGAAAGGCGAATTTTGGAGAGCTGGTGATTTAATCAAAATTGTACCTGGAAACAAGAAAAAAAATATTTATGCAACCCTTGAGTTTATATTGCTAGAAGGATGTCAAGGGGATGCTGGCGGTAAGTAATTCTTAGAAATTAATCTTAGACAATATCCAGTGGCTCTAACAATATTGACATTATTCTGTTTTATTTTACAGGAGAGGCACGCCTTATATGCAGGTATCCTTTGTTATGTCATTATATTTTTCTAAATGAGATAATTCTCTATAATAGTTATTAAGTGTTTATTGTGTGGTGAAAGGCCGATTGATCTTCCAGATGAGAAAGGCTGCTTGCTAGTTGATGGCGAAAATTCCTGTTTAGATGTTCAAAGCTCATTATCGTTCCCCATCAGTGTGATTGATCATGGGCAGGTTCTGCATTTCTTTCACTTTTGCAGTTGTGCTGTTGTTTCCAGAGAATTGTTTCTTCAAAATTTTTGTGTATTTATTAAATTAAATATTCTTTTGCCAGTGTTCCAAGATAGATGCTGTTGAGTGGAAATACCAACTTGAGAGGTTGAAGCCAAAAACTCCTTCCACAATTGACCAAGTTAGTCCTCAACAGTGCCAGCAGCTGCAGATTGATGGGGTTAGTTTATTTTATATTAATCCCTCCCTCTAGCTGTAGGTGTTTTTTAATGGGCCAATGCTTTTTTGAAATTATGTGGTAGATTGCTTATTTTTGAAAAAATTAAAAGTAGTGCTAATCCTGTTTAGATGTTCAAAGCTCATTATTGTTCCCCATCAATGTGATTGATCGTGGACAGGTTCTGCATTTCATTCACTTTTGCAGTAGTGCTGTTGTTTCCAGAGAATTGTTTCTTCAAAAAGTTTGTGTATTTATTAAGTTAAATATCCTTTTGCTAGTGTTCCAAGATAGATGCTGTTGAGTGGAAACACCAACTTGGGAGGTTGAAGCCAGAAACTCCTTCCACAATTGACCTAGTTAGTCCTCAACAGTGCCAGCAGCTGCAGATTGATGGGGTTAGTTTATTTTATATTAATCCCTCCCTCTAGCTGTAGGTGTTTTTTAATGGGCCAAAAAAAATTAAAAGCTGTGCTACTGCATCTGTTTCAGGCATTGCCTGTTGAAGCTCATGTTATAGCTGGGCATGCTACTCCAGAGAATATTATTGCAGTTATTAGGCCTGCTAGTTTTACTTCTTCTGGTGCCTGCAAGAGGCTTGAGCAGAGGTTTATACTAAAAGATGATCTGGAAATGTCAATGGAAGTCAAATGCATTACAACCTATAAAAATCTTTGTGATGAGAAGAACATTTATTCACAACGTGTTAGACCTTCTTCGCACGAAGGGCTTCATGGGTTGTACGTCTTCTCGTTGGGATCAAAGTTTCCAGGGCTTTTCAATGCAGCTGGTGCTTATAAATTTAGATTCTCTGTAGTAAGTATTTTAAGATAGTTTATAATGTTCCAACTTGGTATTGGATTATAAAGTTCAGAATTTGACCTGATCAATTATATCACTGCCCTTGGATCTGTCATTTTAGATCTGTACTAACTCAAGGGAGATAAATTGCGAGAGAACAGTACTTGTGAAATCACGTAACAGTGTTTCACAGTGGAGATTAGCTGATAAAAGTAGTCTACCAGCATGCAAAATAAGGTAAGAGATCATTCTTTGTATCAGGTATTGCAGTGAGAAGTCATTACATGCCTTTTAAGTTCTAAAGTTACAAGTTTCTTGCATTGACATTGGATCACAAGGAAGTTGGCAATTCACTAGAAAATCCGTAGAAGCTCCACATATATTTTATTCTCTAAAGAATTGCCTATGTGCTACATGTTTTTCTTTCCTGAGTTTTGCACAACATTTAGTTAACCCACTAACATATCTGGAGCTTCATCAGCTGCATAATTTCATCCTTTCGAATAGACTAGACAGGCAACTTGCACAACTACGTCTTGAGGTATCAACCACAAAACTGGCTACTACAGTTGGTAGATATTATTGTAAGACTTAGCTGACAGAGCTTGACATGAGTGTTCTGGGTAACTAATTAAAATAATATATTTGAATGCTGCAAGTCTGTATTGGGTGGTTTAAAAATCTTTCTTCTCTGTTTATAATAAAAAAAAAGGTGCTTCAAGTAGCAGTCGTTTTGTCAAGTCTTAGGTAGTGTGTTGCCATATCTAATCTTTATTTCCTGCAACAATTGTGGAAAACTTAACATTTACTTCTGTCCTTACTTGATTGGCATCGATACATTTCAGGATCCTGAAACTAACTTCTTGTGAAGTGACAATTCTTGATTTTTTTTTTTTCAGGGTTGGTTCATGCTTGCCACCACTTGCCATTGCGTGTTATGACAAATATGATAATCACATGCCATTCATGTCCATCCCTGAATTGGATGTTGCAATAAATATGAATGGAATTGTGATTCTTCATGTAGAAAAACTGAAGGTGGAGCTCGTATCCAATAAAATGATTCTTCAGATCTCGGTATGATTGTCTGTACTTCCATTGAACATTCTTCATAGTTTTTCTGTATTTTAGTAGCATTGATGATCTCTTGCATGAATTTGCCTTATTTTGTAGGATATTTTGATTGAAAGCAGAGAGCTGGACAAGATCCGGCCTCAGTATGAAGCATCTTTGGGGATAAGTTGCTCACATGATAAACTGATATCTCTGACAATCCCATTTTTCGGTACACTATTGTAACAGTTTTGAATGCTCTAATCCATAATTGAAAATCTGTTCCATTGGAAGCCAGTTAATGTAATTCTTGTTTTCAACATCTGTATCAGTTTTCCCTGGATCGCTGCAATCTGTCAAGGCATTTATCCCAGATCTAGAGAAACAGTGGCTTCCTGGAGATGTAGTCAAGGAGATGCTTTTAGAGGTAGTTATCCGCATAGTTAAACATTTCTTTGCACAATCCAACAAGATATTACTATCTAAGTCATCAATTTTTAGATGAAAATTCTGGCCCGACAAGCATGATTTTTACTTCCATGGGAAATGTAATTGCTGAAATAGCATCAATTGTTCCCAGTCTGACAAAAATGGAAAGCGTCATCGATGTACTGGAATTATGTGTCACACAATCTTTTGTTTCTTTTGCTGAATCCAATGTTTTTAGACTGTTACGTATAACCGTTTAACATAATGAAACACACATAAAGATTAAGAGAAGAAGTGGAAAGTATCACAAAGGGTTTTCTCTGTTGTTATGACCAGCTTTTGACCATTGACATATAAGAAGACATACCCAGAGCTCCGCGAATGCTATGCTAAATGTATGACATACCCATTTATAGTACGGGTTGAAGTTTATGATTTGGTTACTATTGAATTTTTCATATGAAATCTGGGCACTCATATTTGTGATTTGGGCAGTAGGCTGACGGCTAAGATGTTTCTAGCCTCAAGAACATTCTAATTTCATTTTTTTCTCGACCATCATCAACTTCGTCGTAGATACCACTAAACATGAGTCTGTACTGCTATTACAGATTTGCATAAAAAGTATTTTATGTAGCTACTTTTTGTCTTTATCATCTATGGACAGACTTATATAAAAGGTTAAGTTTTCCCATTACAATGATCAATTATTTTTATTTTGTAACGCATACATTTAGCCATCAGAAGACATCCTTATTAATTGTCATGGATAAAAGCTTAAAACCTACATTTGGCCATCCCTAAAACCATCATAGTTCATCCTCAGTTTCTTTGAATTTTAAGGGTCCTCGAACCAAAAGTTTGGTGTCTGATCAATATGGTTCCATTTCTTTCTGTATCTTGTATTTAATTTTCTCAATAATAGTTTCTTATTCTACTGGAATACATGCTTATGTTGTAGCTTTTGTAATACTTTAAATGGTTTGGTATATATCTGCAACACCTTATTGATATTGACTTTCCTCTAGATGTACGATAGTTATGGTAATCATGTCCAGCAAGGGACTGAAGTTCTTTTAAGTCTGGATGGATTTTGCTTTCAAGATAATGCTGGTCCTAAGCGTAAGGTGAGAATCCTTTTTAACAACTTTCTTACGCTATTCCCTTCCATGCCTTCCTTCAATCTGCATGATCACTGCCAAAACAGCCTCCTCGTGTTTCTGAATTCATATAATTGGCTTCATTCTTAGCCTAATGTCGTATCTGTATCCACAACTTGAGGTTTATAAGGTCAATTACATATATGGTGTAGCTAAGATTCTCAGATTCCATACTGTTGTATATTTCTTGCTTACTGTTTACAGTAGGGAATTGTTTCAGGTGGATGCAGAAGGATGTGTCAATCTTAATGGAATCTTAAAGGTCATTGGGAGCTATGGGAAAACTGGTACATTCTTCCACTCCAGCATTTCTTATGAAACTTCTGATTAGCATGTGGACCTCTTCCTTTAAGAAAGTTCAATGGTACTGTCATGTTATAATTGATGCAGTTCTCTAGTATACTGCATGGTATATTTGGGTTTACGAATCAGTTGTTACCTTCCTTCCACAGAGGAAGATACTAGCTTGACTATTGGTATCTTTAAATATACTTCTAATTGTTTAATTTTTGAACAGTTTCATTTTCTGTTGAATACGAGGGACAATTGCTTTTAAAGAATGAAATTCAAATTGGCAAAAGAGAGCTGCGAATCCTGTCAAAGGTTAGTGCTTCTTTTTGCTATTTTTCCCTAAATCTTGTTTGATAAATTTAAGCTTCTCATTGATTTTTTTCTCCTGGCTTGAGTTGTTTGCGCTACCTGACAACTGTGCTGCTGGTTCAGTACTAAAAAACTTTAGCTATTTTTTCCTAAATCCTGTTTGATAAATTTTATCTTCTCGCTGATTTTTTTTTCCTGGCTTGAATTCTTTCAGCTACCTGACAACTGTGCCGCTGGTTCACTACTAGAAAACATTATCTTTGAGATTGTTGATGTAAATGGCACTGTCGATGAAACCATACATGATGTGAAATCTGGCCAATCACATATGCTGACGATAACATCAGTATCCTCGGGGCAAAATGACTGCCTCCGATTCAGGTTTAGGCATGGGAGGTGTACTGCGTTTATTTCTCTTCCCCGAGAACCAGGGATTTTCAGCTATGAGGCTGCTCATTCTTGCTACCCTGAGCTCTTTGTGGTTTGTAAGGTATACAACTGAATGCATGGTTATTAAAGTGTGAAGATCCAGCTATCTTGCCCTTGCTTATTTCCTTTCGCAGTTAATTTGAATATAAGTTACTGATGCCCAGGTAAATGTTATGAGATATCCAAAGATGGAGGTGGATTTGGTTGAGCATGATAATGTGCCATTTCAAAGTCCCGGCGGAAAAATGGCAGTCATTCAGAAGGAACCTGTCTCTGCTTTGTTGAAAT
The DNA here is from genome assembly GCA_023529015.1 of Papaver nudicaule. Classification (NCBI taxonomy): domain Eukaryota; kingdom Viridiplantae; phylum Streptophyta; class Magnoliopsida; order Ranunculales; family Papaveraceae; genus Papaver; species Papaver nudicaule. The sequence continues at coordinate 27,047 of JAJJMA010055207.1, forward strand.
ACAATATTAACGACATGAAGGTATAACCTCATACTTAGATGCCTATCAAAAGATAACTCAAAAGTTTTGCATGGATCACGCATTGTCTTAGTAGTAGTGGCGGAGCCACATGCAACTTTGGGGTGGCCAAAGCCACCCCAAGATTTTTGGGGTTATGTAGTAATCTAGCTAGTAGCTAGCTTTTATCCGAATTATCTAAGTATATATGGCCCCTCCAACATTTTTTCTTGGCTCCGCCATTGCTTAGTAGTAGTATTCAGCATCTCTTACTCCTAGCAACTAACCTAGGTCCAAGTCGCTTAGAGAGTTTGAAATAATGGTTAAACAGAAAAATTATATGCAGAAATAGGTCGAGTAAGAGAATGAAGATGGAGGATAAAAACAATGGACAAATTGTCTTGATTATTACCTAGAAATTCATATACAAGCAATGGACAGTTTCAATATCTGAAGGCTACTATTGACTATCACTAGGATCAGCAGAGTTTTGTAGTTAAATATAAAAGCAGGTATTGTTTTTTATGCACACTATCTGAAGGGCTAAAATATAAGCATTGTAAACGAGGACATGAGAAAGCTGGTCCCATAATCTAGAATAAGGCATAACAAAATTTGGCCAATTGAAGTAGTTATCCTCACGAATATTGTGATCTCACTGTTCCTTTTGGCTTGACAGGAAAATGAAGATGATCTTATAAGGATCGGATCATTGATTAAAATGCAAGAAAATGATCTGAAACTGCTCACCGAAGAGAAGGCATTTATAGAAAATGAAATATCTGAACTTCAAGGTTGTAATTGTTTCTTTGATCTCTTATTATTTTTCTTGTTCAATTTTTTGGATGACATGTCTTCAGGAGTAATGGCTTCGGTACTTGTTCCGTAGAGATGCTTTACAGTTTTCTTGATCAAAATGGTTTTCTAATGTTGATGCATCTCCAGATTTATATGGGCATCAAACAAATTGCCACATGGATGACTTTGTGACTGATAAAGAGGCTGTAATGAAACAAATTGAGATGAGAAATTCAGCTGCTTGTGTTTGGTTTAATATTCCAGCTGACATTCAGTCTCAAAAGTTGCAAGATATAGTAGGCATTGTTGCTCTCCTTGGATCAGTTATCACGGATAGCCTTAGTAGGTAATAAAATACAATCCGTGCTCCTGTTTATAGATGTTGTTACCTTTGTTGGACATCTAATAAATTCTAATGCGTTTTGTTTGTGACCCAATATTATGAATCTTTTCTAAGTAGAAGAAATGCCAAAAGTACTAGAATATGTGTTGATTAGGTCGTATATACTTGAGAGCAGCTCCAGATATTTGTATTTTCCTATCTACCCCTGTTGGTTACCGTAATTCAGAACCAATTTTTCGATATTAATACCAATACCGCACAGATACTAAAAACACGTTTACTACAAGTCAGTTAATGATATCGTATCTTTATTTACCCAAGTCTCCCGAATATTTTGATGTACATCTGGTTGTCAAAAGCGTGTTTGAGAATAGGAACTTGTCTGCTTAACTGGAAATTTGTTTGTTACAGGATGTTGGCTAAATATCTGGGTGAAGAGCTCATGCTAGCAGTTGTATGCAAGTCCCATGCTGCTGCTCGTCGTCTTGAAAAGTATGGTCAAAGCGGAGAAGTTGATCGCACTGAAGGCCTGCATATGATGGCAGCTGAGCTTGGAAGGCCGATAAATTGCGGGTTTCTTGTTATATGTCTTGAGGACCTATGGTAATATCAAAACTGTTAAAAGAAATATAGTTTCAAATTACTTACAATTATTGTGATTTCAAACGTAAACTTGTACATGCTAGATTTACATCTTGAGAAGAAAATGACCTAATTAGTATGGTTTTGTTGGCAGTCCATACGAGGGAGAGTTTAAAAGCGATGATGATCCACAGAAAAAGCTGTCCTTGGTAGATCCAATTTTGCCGACGGGTGAGATCCCATCTGGGTTCTTAGGTTATGCAGTTAATATGATCAATATAGACACCCAACAATTGCATACAAGAACAAATAAAGGCTATTATCTTCGAGAGACGTTGTTCTATCTTCTTTTTGGAGAGCTGCAGGTTTACGGAACTAGAGAACAGATGAACCAGGCGCGTGCTTGCATAAAGCATGGGGCTATTTCTCTGGATGGGGGTATTATGAAAAGTAATGGTGTTCTTTCGCTCGGCCCACGCAGGTATTTTTGTTTTACCTGAATTTTCATGTACCTAAAGAATTTAGGAAAACCAGACTTGTGCCTGCTCATGTGACCTGCTTGAAAGAATGGAAGTGCTTATTTGTGGAGATGACCATCAGGATACAATCTCACACCCTTCTTAGTACCCACTTAGAATTTGTTGAAATGTTAACCTTTTTAGACCTCCCCGTTCGAGTTTTAAGGGATCAAGTATGGAGACGACTGTTATCTTGTTGGGGTATCCATTATAGTGAATTTAGTACCGTAGTTGATTTAAGCTTTTGCTGTATACGATCAATGCATTGGATTAGCTGATTTACCAGTAGTATGCGTCATTTGTGTCCAATCCAGGGAACTCGGAGTCAGATTTCCAGTTGTGACGTTTGAAGATCAGCGACAGATGGCTCCTGATAGCAAAGACGTTGCTAACATTGCTAAGCAGATAGAAAAGAAAAGGTCGGAGTTGGGAGAAATTTCTGTTAAATATGATAAGGTGTCAAAAGAACATAGTAAGGCAATGAAAAGGTTTGGAAAGAAGAAGCAACAACTAGAAAGGCAGTATGCTGAGTTAGGGCCGTTGATGTGGTCGTTGCAAAAAGAATCTTTCCTAGGTGGAAATTGCGCAACGGACAGCCCCATCATGAGTGGAAATTCTGTAATAGACAACCGGGAAGAAAACGATTCCACCTAGGTTGATGCACCTTTCTATGTTTACTAATTTTGTGTTTCTTGTAAATTTAAAATATACAGTATAAAGAAACAGAGCTCAAGAAAGTGAATAGGAAAAAAAATGAATTACTTGTAATTAAGCAGCCTATAAGCTTAGGATAGCGAAGTACTTTTGCTGCTGCTGTTGTAGATATCACGGGTTATGATATGTATAGGATGAAATCTCATCGAAGACCTCAGTTTTTGTAAGGGCAAGGTAGATGTAGCCTTTTTGTGTTTACGTCAAGTTTGTACCAAGTTTGAACATAGTCAAGAACTTGAAGATATATCTATTTCTATGTCATGATGATCACGTCCACCTTAGGATTCAGTAATGTCTTCTATCTATTCCAGTATTTTTTGGTTTTTAAGCGGCAATTTTGTTTTGACACTCAATAGTCATAGGAGTGCTGGGCATATCAACCTTAGGATGAAAGACGATCTAATTTCTTTGGATTCATGTAGTTGGATTCACCAAATAGCTCACTTTGCTTGGTTTTCTGCCACTTCTACTTATACTTGTGGATGATCAATTTTTTCTTCTTGAAAGGGCAAGAGAATGGTACTGTTAAATAAGCCCTACACCAGTCACCCGTCAAAAGATCAACGCAACTTTACTGTATGAAGTACTTCCAATAACGCCTGGTAATACCAAATTTACCCAACTTTACTGTATGAAGTACTTCCAATAACGCCTGGCAATACCAAATTTACGGCCATTAACCCCCATTATCAAACTTACCGAGCCCAAAGCACTGTAGTTCTTACTACGGCCATATATTTATGAAAAATCTCTATACATAGTGTTGCTGCTGTTGCACAATATTTTCTCAGTACCTCCTTTGGTATTCCTTATTGCGCCTCCAGGATAATTCAACATGGCCGTGCTTCAATGCACTTGGCAGGCGAGAAGTCTAGCTAGAACATAATATATAGGCAGTAATTCGGCCCTTCTGACCTATCACGGCCCAACGCCATATAGGTCAGCTTAGATTACAGAGAATAAGTACGCAAGCGAGTAGAATAAAGGGTTTTACCGACACCTAAGCCACCAATGCAGGCGAGGAAATTGAGATGAACTTGCATGTTAGGCTCATGTGGATCAACTACAAACATCTTTGCAATGTCAGGGAGTAGAGTGTCCCTTCAAAATTATAGTAATCCCTGAAAGACCCTCGCAACTCCCTTGTAAATTAGCACTACCTTTAACACCAAAAAGATATCAATGTGTTCCATAACAAAAAGAAGAACCAGAAGGCCAGACCTTCTTTTGTCCAAACTGAACAATCATCACAAAAACGAAGCAAGCATGTGTAAAGTAAACACACGACATATATGTTAAGTTCAAGCGCTTAGTAGTCCAAAGTTGGTTCTTCTAGCTTCATTTGGTTTCTCTTTTCTGGAAATTAGTTATCAGTGTTAACTACTTGCTACATTATATATAGCTAGTGGCTTTAGTTAAGTAAACCTTCTTCGATTACACCTCCAATCATTTCGTCAACCTAGTCTTCATTTTCTTGATGGCTTCATCAATGGAAGGAACTGATGCTGCGAACAATGTCCACTGTTCCTTTGTTAAGCTTATCCCTAACAAAAGCAAAAAAGCAATGCAAATCAAGATATGTACGAAAGAATGATGCTTACAATTTCAGCGCCTTATCTATCAGCAGTTTGACAGGCGGTCCAATGTGAAGCCACAACAACGGACTGGATTACAAAGGAAATAGACATGGTCTAAAACATCGAAGTACTACATAACGATGTAGTGGTTGAATTGACACTTACGATATCCACAAACTAAGATAGTAATGTGGGAGTGTTAAAACAATATGATTGTGGTCAAGGATGCTCTTCTTTTCTGAGCGGACCCTAGAGATTAGTGTGTTTAGGCTACACGACTTTTGGCCAAGGATGACATCTACACCAGACTTCTTTACCACAATTAGAGTGAATGCAAACATTTGATGACCTATCTAGTTTACTAATTGTGCATCCTTCGATACAAAAAAATCATTTTGATAGGATTAAAAGTATTAAAATGCAATATAGATCTTAGGCATATAAAAACACAATTTAACATTTTAACTTGTTACTGATCAGTAGATATTTATGATTAACAGCACTGACTCACCTTTTGTACCAGGGAACTGCTTTCCATCTTTTTCATAATATTCTCTAATGGACACCAGTTTTTTGCCTTTAAACTGTTGAACCACCACTTTTCTGTTGTTTGACAACTGCAAAAATCAAACTCAAAGTGCTTAACAAGACAGATTTCACTTTCTGTTGATTTTTTTTTTTTTTTTTTTGAACTTAGGGTTACAGTATTGAAGTGTCAGAATCCTTACCTTGCAAATGGTGGGATTCCCAAATCCATCAAAAGCTTCTTCTACTTCTTCTCCAGCATTGCTCTTAGTCTTAGCCTCTTTTCCCTTTTCCTCCTCTGCTTTCGTACTTTTTGGGACTGGTACTGTTGTTGGCAAAGGTTCTTCAACAAACCCAAGGACCTCTGATTTTATGGGTCGGAATGTGGAATCTTGAGTACCCACATCAGTCTTCTTCTCCATTTTTGCTGCTTCAATGTGCTTTTTCAAGAGATTGCAAGGAGTATTGTGTTGTGTATCAGTATCAGTGCCTGTGGCTGTGTCTTTAAAGTGTTCAAAGTTTTGACCTAACAGTAAGGATAAGTGTTGGGAACTGATCATTTAACATGTATTCTGGTGGTCCGTTCAAATTGCATTTTCTACTTACTTGTAACATAGAAATTAAATGGGAACATCAGAATCAGATATGACTTGATGGTGACAGACTCATTTCTTTTGAGCGCGTCTTTTGATGTTCTCTCTCTTCAGTTAGTCAAAGGCACCGTGCTATCATGCGCCCTATTGGCGTTCGATATGCGATATGCTCAAGTGCAAACTTTCCCGGACTGGCGCTGGTGGACTTGTAGAGTACTGGTTCTTGAGCCTCGTTGAATGGGTGCTTACTAAGGTTGTGCAGGAAACCGAGAACCGAGCTGAACCAATTATTGAAAAAAAACAACCGATTATGGTCTAATGGTAATAACCGATTGCTAAATTGATTAATAAACTGATTAATAACAACCGTTAATTATCATTGATCTTTGTGGTGGATTCAAAAACTTAAACATTGATGCGTGCCATGAAATTCTGAAACATTAGCAGGAACCTAAAACTGACTCCACTTCTACCTTTTTTTTTTTTTTTTCTTTCTCCTCCCCTCCTCCACTTCAAAAGAAGCCTAAAACCAACTCCGTACCACCTTTTTTTTCTTTTTCTACTCCTCATGAGTGAATGGTTACTAAATGACAAGTTATTACTCCTTAAGAACTCCTGACATATTATTACTAAAAATCAATTTGTTTTTTTGGAGACGCCACTTCTGTACTATTGGTGCAGCTTCAGTTACTTTAATGTCAGGTTTCTATGCTGAAAAAACCGGGGTACCGAAATATTACCAATTTTCCATGGTTCATGAGTCTATGGAAAGATATGGACGATCTCAAAAATCAATATATATCCAAATCTGTGTTAACTTGTGTGGGATCACAATTGATCAATTCCGAGGCAAGACAAGTCTTGGTGAATCCCTCGAAAGGATTGGGAATAAACTGTAGGATAATAACGTACTTATGTTGCTCTAATTATACAATCAGAGATATAATGCGGAAAGTAAAGCACACAAGACACCATAAGTTTTGTTAACGAGGAAACTTCATTCCAGCAGAAAAACCCCGGTACTTAGTCCAGATTGAACACCGTACAGTATTAAGATGTCTATAAACACTAGCCTACTATCAGACTTCGGTCTGAGATATAGAAGAGACCGATTCCACCCTCCAAGCGAATCAGCTACTGTCGCACTCCTTACGGCTCTTGGTTCTCGCAAGACCATATGCACTTGATTCCCCTAACTGACGTCTTTTACATGCCTTAATATGTGAACGTGAAAGACTATTGTGAACAAGTTTTTATCCATGGTTTATATGAACGCGTTCATGGAGTGGTTTTAGAGTTCATGAATTTTTCTGAACTTATATGAACGCGTTCATGAACGTGTTCATAAGAAACCACTCGAGTTCAGGAATTTCCCCTTCAGTTATATGAACGCATTTATGAACGCTTTGGCTGTTCAGGTGTAATTCAAGAACTAATTATATTCCCACATGGTTCTTATGCATTGATCACTAAGGAAAACCTAAGTGCCAAGAGAACTAGTCTTTGATCCTTAGAGATCACTATAACAACATCATCGACTATTTTAATTGATAGAAATGGTAAATACGAAACCAAAAGGAAAACCTTTCTAACCTTTCGATGAGGACGATATATATCAAGTGTGTAAACTCCGGTTTTCATCTTCAATGGTCGTCGTCTCGAATGCCTAGACTATCCTAGTCTGAAATGATATTGTAGACTTAATCAAGGATTGTGTGACAACTAAACTTGACAACTGACTTGAGATAATAACGTTAGTGGGTTCAAACGAGCTATGCTCTAACAATCTCCCCTTTTGTCAATTTTAGTGACAAAACAAATCTTACATATGGATTCACAAAGTGAAATCTTTTAGCCCTAACCATAAGTAATCTTGATTTTTGTAATCTTTAACGTCTTCAGATATGATCGTGTGTTCCCGCAATTGAAGATTATAATAGCAGATAACAAACTCAGAGACACCACACATCTTGTTTCTAGAAGGTCATAGTCTAACAAGAGTTGTTATGCAATTGAGTAGTATACAAAACTTGTAAACATATTGCACCGATGCTTAAAGATACTACAGAATATGATATGTTCTCCCCCTTAATCAATACATTAACTTTCACTTAGACATGACAAGCACATCGATTTTACTCCCTCGATTTTACTCCCCCTATGACAATGTGTTGGAATATTAACAA
>JAJJMA010055207.1:34889-46271 GCA_023529015.1 Papaver nudicaule
GTTATTTTGAATTCCGCCTTAATAACTCTAGTCATCAAGAGTACAGATATTATACGTATCAACAAGTCACAATACATACATATAATTTGTATAGTTTTACTACAGACTTTATCTATTTGACATAAGACTAACTATATACCAAAATGTGTGCACAATGATTATTGGACATCTGCAAGTATGTATTTGATTAGTAGAGGCATCAAGAAGAACGTTTTAAGTGCCTAAATATATGATTACCCTATATTCATTCAAACTTGAATTACCTGATAGACTAGGAATACAAGTTGAACAACAATCAATTCAGCAATGCAATATATATCATGCATTAAATCAAACAATCAGAATGCCTAAACAATTTATGCAAACTACTCTACTTGTAAGTTGTAACAACAATAACATTATAAATATGAAGAATAGAGAAATGGAAAGCAAACTCAATAAACCGAGGCGAGGATCGCTCTGTCCTTAAAACACTATTCACCATGTATACTCTATGCTGAAACAATAAATGGTGAAGGTTTCCCAGGATACAACGGTTACCTTTCAAAGTAAAACAACACTTGAATACTTCGAAAGCAGCGAACGCAAGATGAAGAAAAAACTCTCTGATTTTCTAGAATGCAAATTGTGAAAATGATTTTGTGTCTAAGAGAGGAGACAAATTTTGGGTTTTATATGTGTGTATGCAACTGTTCATTTGGGATAGACGTCTAGTCACCAAAGGGTTGGGTTTAACAAGTTCAAACTCACCCATTAGATTGAGTTAGGTGTCTATTTATGGATAAACACAATTTTGAACCATTTGATTAAGTATCCTAACTGTTTTTCAGTTTCAATTGTCATTCATATCCAACAATCCCCCACATGAATGAGAATTGTCTTGCAGAGACGTAATGTGAAAATTATATCCTAAACTCTAATGCAGTTGAGATTTTGTATGCGGAACATCAATGTTTTTGGAAAGATAGTTTTTGGCTTTGAATCTTCCTTAGTGAATATCTACCGGTTGTACTAGTCGATTAGTGAACGCGATGTCTTGAACTATTCAACTGTATAGTGTAAACCGATGCAGTAGATAACACACAGTTCATTTCCTTTCATCTTTTGTTCTCGGTTGTGTTCATTTCGGCCTTGAACATACCTGGTTGTTCATGAGTGCTCTAGACTAACCTAGCCTTGTAGTTCTCACGAAAGGGGCACCACTTCACACTCATATAGGTCATCTCCTATTAGAAGTATCCTACCTTAATTCTCTTAAATTAGTTTAGAGCCATAGGAATCATTAAAAGAATTCTTAACCTCTTACGTGATAGGAAACACTGACTCTCATCTTAGGAATGGGCCAAAAAATTCGTTTCAGTTTTTTCTGGCGAGTACTTCACAACTTAGTTGTCCTTTTTGAACCTAGACCTTGGGATCTCCAATCGCTAGGTTGGGTTACCCCTGCAATTTACCCTTTAGTTAGGATATTAGCCCCATTCCTCTTGATGAAGAAATTATAAGCTCTCTAACACTATTCCCTTTGAGTGCGCATGCACATTTGAGAGCAATTGCTTTATATATGGTGTTATGTCGTCGATGCATTCTCTGAGACATACCATAATCTCTTCAACTATGTGTTGCTTTCTTATGTATTGTTTGATCAGAACCGTACCTTATATTTATCTCTAATAAACATATACATATAATGGCCATATTTACGTACACACTTCAAGGAAATCTTGAAGTACTTTCTAGACTTTGTGTCCAAAGCTCCGGAGTACATAGTTGATCTTCATCAACATTTATTATTATGACGCAACTTTTATTTTACACCAAACACATAGTTTATATTGATGATTTTGAATCATCTTGCCGTACGTATCCAGGTCTAGTCTAGTACAATTTTTTGGCAACATGCTTCTAGTTTTCCAGAGTTATCTCCTATTAAAGTCTTGTTAACTTGAGTACAGGAGTCTATATCATTGTATTAGTCCTCTGTTCGAAATACCCCCACATTTTGGTGAAAACGCATTAAGAAGTTATATTCTCTGATTCACAAAATGATTTCTCATGGGTAGCTAGATATAGGATAAGTTGTTTTGCACAACTTAACCCCCACAATTCTGATATATTCAGGAAGTTTAGAATTCATCATTCACTTTAATGATGTTTTCCTCCATCGAACATGATTTTTATCTTCTCACAGGTTGCAGTAACGATGCCCAGAAGGTGCTTAAACTTGACTTGGTTTTTGAATGATCACTAGTATGAGTATCAGACATTCAATCTAATTATGCCATCTAAAGTCAGGTTGATTTTAGATGTACTCTAATCCAAATCCTAACACTTTGCTCGGTTGAACCCACTGATATTGCTATCTCAAGTCAGTTGTCAAGTTTATGGGACAAAAACACAATCCTTGATAAGTTTACTCTACAACCTCAGACTAGGATAGTTTTAGGTAATCGAAACGAACACTGATGAAGACGAAGACCAGAGCTTACTACTTGATAAATCATAACGTCCTCGCTAAAGGTTAGAAAGGTTTTTCCTTTCCGTATCGTATTTACCATTTCTATCATACCAATAGTTTATGATGTTGTTTATATGATCCGAAGGTATTCTAGGATTCTTCGCCTTTGCATTTGTCACATCCGTGATATTATGTATAGGTAGAGTATGTTGAATTGTCTCTTGAAAATGACCTCAACGGTGAACGCGTACATGTGTTGTATATGGCATTTCAGAGAACGAGCAAAGTCTGTATGAACGCGTACATACAAGTTCACGGATTCTCCTGAATTCTCTTGAACTCTATTTGACTGCTCTATGAACGCGTATATATAAGCCATGAGAAAACTTCCAACTTTCATATCTTGAAGTTTTCGGTCTAGGCATGATTAGTTCTCGGACTCGTCATTACTTGGCCCATGGAATTCAACTACTTAATCCAAGCGATGTTCAAACAAATATTTGGACCAGAAGTTGCAAGCGATGTTCAAACATGATTTGGACCAGAAGTCGCAAACCTTCAATCAAGGTTGAGTCTTCGTTAACTATTGGCCTTGTCCAAAGTTGATAGAAGATTGCGAACGGGTATTCAAGCTATGGACCTTCTTAGTTCCGGAACTTGCTTGAGCCCTACTCAAGGTTGCTTAAACTTTAAGCAAAGCCTCCCTTGGTGATTACTATAAATAGATGACCTTCTGCAAGATACAATCCCAATCCTCTACACATCTGTGTATCCTTACATAAAGGTTGGTCGTCATCTCGAAGTCCTTGAGGATCGTGAAACACAGGTCGAAAGTTAAATTCCTGAACCTGTATCTTGGGTCGATTGAATATTTTCAATCTTATCACGACCAAGATTTGATAGAAACTTCGTAAGGTAGATCTTGTATCGTAAACCCTAGAAGTTCCTTAAAGTATATTCACGAACTAGGTTTCATACTAAGTTCGTCAAACGTTAAGAGGTAAAGTTGTTTAGGCTAGATCAATAAGCCTTATTCAACATATCTGATTTCCATTAACCTTGACATTAAGTCTAAAGGAAATCACAATCGTATTCTTGTTTAATTACTTGGATACTTATAGGCGTCCTGTTAGAGGCAGGGTAGCGCTAGTCTTCACGAAGGGAAGTGGAGCAACTCCTAGGCCTGTAAAGGACGTCAGCTAGGGGAATCAAGTACGTAGGTTTCTGCGGGAGCCAAGAGACGTAGGAGCACATTGGTAGATGAGTTGCTTGTAGGGTGAATTCAGTCTCGATACATTCCAGTCCGAAGTCTGAGAGTAGGCTAGCGTCTGTATTCGGTTAATACTGAGGGTGTTCACATCTGGACGAGGTCCCGGGGTTTTTCTGCTAGGTTTGCAGTTTCCTCGTTAACAAAATTCTGGTGTCTTGCATTACTTTTCCCTTCCGCATTATATTGTCTCTGATCTATATAATTGAAGTAATTACAAGTTTGTTGATTCATAACCTTTGAGTGAATCCATTTCTATTGAGATCTACAAGAACCACGTTCTTGTTAGAGTTCGGTTCTTTGAACTATACTCAGGTTGTTGTCGTTCAAACAATAGTAATCAACTAGGTTCACGAAAACTAAAAGTTGGTGGTGTATCTCGGTATCCCCTCCTTTTTAGTTAGTTATCCTCGCCTCTTGGATTTCCATTTCTATCATAAGTTTTAAAGTGTGAACCATTGCTTCATACTCTGTTTCGTTATTCGTGGCCTCGAATTCCAATCGAAGTGCGTATACTGTTCGTTTTCCTTCTAGCGAAGTAAAGACTATTTCAACTCCTCGACCATCACTATTTACTGATCTATCAATAAATACCTCCCAACGCCGAGGGTGGCATTGATCTAAAAGGTCTAATGGTCCATCTACTTCCTCAATTCCTAGCATTGGTTCTTCATCGTCGTCCTCTTCGATAGAAAATTCAGCTAGAAAGTCAGTTATAACCTGTGATTTTAGTACCGTGCGAATTTCGTAGACTACCTCGTACTGGCCTATTTGAGCATTACACATTGCAATTCTTCCAGCTGCTTGAGTGTTTTTGAGGACCGATACAATGGGTGTTTTAGTTAGTACGATGATTCGATGAGCCTGAAAGTACGTTCTAAGCTTTTGAGTTGCCACCACCAACGCTAGTATGAGTTGTTCTAACTTAGTGTAGTTTTTCTCCGCGAGGAAGAGTGTCCTGCTGATGTAATATACCGGTTTTCCTTCTTCTCTGGTGGTTACAAGTACTGCACTAATGGCGTCCGAATTGGCTGTTATGTCGAGTCTTAGGTCTTCATCCTTCTCTTGCCGATGTAAGGCTGGCAAACTTGCCAAGTAATTTTCGATTCCCTGAAATGCAACTTCCCTCTCATCTGTCCATTCGAACTTTCCCCCCTTTTTCAGAATGGTGAAAAAATTCTAACATCGATCCGAGGATCGAGCAATGAATCTACTCAAGGCTGTTATCCTCCCATTTAGTGTTTGTACGTCTTTTATCGTCGTTGGCGAGGGCATATCTCGGATTGCTTGTACCTTCAATGGGCCTGCTTCAATACCAGTTTTCGTAACGATGTAACCTAAGAACTTTCCCGAGGTAACTCTGAATATGCACTTGGCGGGATTGATTTTCATATTGATTTGACGCATCTTCTCCAGTATCTCTCGTAAATCTTCCACATGAGTTGGTGCTTTCTTACTTTTTACTAGCATATCATCTATGTATGCTTCGACAGTCTTTTTCAAACAAGGTCAAAAGATATTCTCCATAGCTTTCTGGTACGTGGCACCGGCGTTCTTTAAACCGAACGGCATTCGAGTATAGCAGAATAACCCGTTGATTGTAATGAACGTCGTATGTTTTTGATCTTCTTCTGCTAGAGGGATTTGATTGTATCCATAGTAGTTGTCCATGAAGCAATTCGTGGCATGCTGTAACATCTACCATCTGATTTATGCTTGGGAGTGGGTGTGGGTCCTTGGGACATGCTTTGTTCAAGTTGCTAAAGTCGATACAAATTCGTACTTTGTTTTTCTTCGGAACTATAACCATATTCGAGATCCAATTTGCATATTGGATTTTCTTAATAATTCCTGTTACAATCATCTTATTGAGTTCGAATTCCACTGCCTCCTGTTGCAATAAAAAGTTGAAACATGAAATAAGTTATATACCCAACAAACATGATCAGATAACATAAATGATTCATTGAATACCCAACAAACATGATAAGATAACATAACAACTCACACACATGTGAATCAAGAATTGAAGAGAAATGAAAATTAAAAACAAGTTTAAAAGTTGAATTTAATGTACCTCAGATGGAGATTGTTCTTGTTGAGCCATCTTCCTCTAAAAACTTTTTTTTTTTTAACATAAATGAATGGTGAAATGTAGGGGGTAAAACCCCTCGGAACACGTGTCTCGCATCCAGGAAGCCTAACCACACCGAAGGAACAGACAGCAAGATCTCGGATCAACCTAAAGAAGAAGTCACACTTGAACGAAGTCAAGACTCGGAGAGAAAGGATTCGGACCATGCCGAAGGACCGAAGCTCATGAATCAACCTCGGCACGACAGCGAATAAACCGCCTTACTCGACAGGGACTGACACCATCACGATTGAGTCTTTTGTCTTTATTAGCTGTAAACCACCCAAGCTCGGCTTATATAAGGCGAGCTTGGAAAACTTTGTAAGGGTTGGATTCTTTTTGGGTTGAGCCTAAACAGCAAGAGAGAGATTAGGTCTGTTATCTCCTCTGGTTCCTTAGGGTTATATTCATGTAATCACAACATAGAAATACATACAAATCTTCTTATATTTAGCCTTTAATGTTATAAGTTTGGTCTTTAATCACTGTTCTTAGTATCTTCGGTACTGTTCTTGTGGTCTTCGCACCACTGAATCTCAACTAATTACTGTATGTATGAGTAGATCTGATGGATATGGCACCTTAAATACCTATGCAGATTTTCTACTCGTACAGTTTGGCGCTAGAAACAGGGATGATTAAAACAACTTAGGGTTTGCCTGTGATTTTTTCGGATTTTCAAAATTTTGATATATATATTTTTCCAAATCTTCTCCAAAGATTTTCAAAAGTTTGTTTTCCGAAAAGAAGCTCCTGTACCTTAAGCATCTAAAAGACCTTAACGGCTTTGGCATGTTTAGGAGTTTTTCGAGCATAGCATCAGGTGATAAAGTCATCCATTAAAGAGTTATCAAAACCTTGGAATGATGAAATCGATTTCCAAGAGAGGCAGTTTATATTTACTTTAAACCTTTTGCAGCATAAAGTCCAGCTTTGCGACAAACGATTACAAACTCGTGCTGTATCTAAAAATCCATTTTAGGGTTTTCAAAACTCATATTATCCATAAAAATCCATTTTAGGGTTTTCAAACTTCATGCTATATTTGGAAATAAAACTTCATAAAAAGAACCAGATGGAAAGGGACGATTTAAGCTAAAAGACAAAATAAGCAGTTAGGGATATATCCAAAAAGGGCAAATGCGACTTGTATTAAATTTTATCTGGAAAAATTTGTTGTAGTATAGACTTACTTGACCGACAAAGTACACTGCGCTAGCCGCCTGGGACCTCACGGGTTTTTTGTTTCTTGACAGATCACCAAGAATGACTTCAAAATCGGACCAGACGCCAAGGCAGCAAGTAGGACCTTCGGGGCAAGTTATCAAAATAAAATCGCAAAACGAAGTACCGATGCAAATCGCTCAATGCAATTCAATGATTCATACAAGGGATAGCGTCAGCTCAAGAAGCAGCAGTTTTGGGGGAAGAATTCACAAAAGAGACAAAGATGGGAAAGAAATTATGATTGTGGCCGAAGCAAGAAAATTCGAGCCATGGCAACTAAAACCAATAACTTATTCGGCAGCAGACCTTCCCGAAGATGGCCCAAGTAATAGTCCTTTAGTGATAACAGTAAACATAAATAAGGTATCAGTACCAAGAATCCTGGTAGATCCAGGAAGTTCGGTAGATGTATTATTCGGAATGGCATACAGGGAGTATTTCTCGAACATTCCGCTGATGCCTTCGGATTACACCATCTACGGATTCAATGGAAGAGCATCAAAACCAAAGGGAGACATCTCACTACCGGTGTACGTGGCCTCGATGGAGCTAAAAACAACATTCTGTGTCCTGGACATAGAATCACCATACAACGCAATCTTGGGACGACCATGGTTGCATGGGGTCTTAGGGGTGCCCTCTACATTGCATCAGAAACTCAGATTTCCAACTCCAGAAGGCATCGGTGAGATCAAAGGCGAGGGTTCGGAGTCCAAAGCATGTCATGAAAAAGACATCGATCAGAGAAAAAATGCACGACGGAACTGAAGAGAAAGACACAGGAAGCAAAAGGAAACAATGATTCGTGAGGAAATTAATCAAATAATACAAGGAAACAATATAATCACAAAGGAAGCACCAAAGGATCCCAGTGCCATGAACGACGACACTCCGAACTTCACCCCAACAGAACCTACCGAGGATGTAAATATCGGAACCAATGAAGATCCGAAGATTGTAAAAATCGGAACACTAATGACAAGGGAGCAGTGAGATGAGTTGGAAGATTTGCTGAAAGAATATGCTGATGTCTTCGCTTGGAAGATGAGCGAGATGCCAGGAATTGATCCCAGCTTGGCTTGTCACCACTTAGATATAAACCCTTCGGTGCGACCATTCAAGCAGAGACCTCGAAAGTTAGCAGACGTATAACAGACGGCGGTCGAGTCAGAGTTAAACAAGATGATCGAAACAGGAATTATCAAAAAGATACAATACGCAGATTGGATATCCAACATGGTCATTGTACCAAAGAAAAAACAAAGGAGTACGCATATGCATCGACTTCAGCAACTTAAACAAGGCGTGCCCCAAGGATCCCCATCCCCTACCCAGCATAGACCAAATGGTGGACGCAACTGCCGGACACGAGCTGCTAAGCTTCATGGACGGCTATTCTGGTTACAACCAGATTCCTTTGGCAGAAGAAGACCAGAAACACACGGCGTTCTTAACATCCAACGGGCTATATTGTTACACCAGAATGCATTCGGATTAAAGAACGCCGGCGCTACATATCAAAAGGCTATGGAGAATATCTTTCGCCCTTGGCTAAAAAAGACCGTCGAAGCCTACGTGGACGACATGCTTGTCAAAAGCAAAAAAACTGACACCCATGTGAAAGACCTTCGAGAAATACTGGAAAAGATGCGACAGATTAACATGAAGATCAACCCAGCAAAGTGCATCTTCGGAGTGACCTCTGGAAAAATTTTGGGATACATAGTTACAAAAACTGGCATCGAAGCAGACCCGCTAAAGGTGCAAGCAATCCGAGAAATGCCATCGCCAACAACCATAAAAGAAGTGCAAGCTTTAAATGGGAGATTGGCTGCTCTTAGCAGATTTATCGCACGATCCTCGGATCGATGTAAAGACTTTTTCAGCATTCTAAAAAAGAGAGAGCAATTCGTGTGGACAGACGAAAGGGAGGCCGCTTTTCAGGGGATCAAAACTTACCTAGCAAGCTTGCCAGCCCTGCAGCGCCCAGAGAAAGACGAGAACTTGAAATTATACATAGCTGCGAACAAAGACGCCATTAGTGTAGTGCTAGTAACAACAAAAGAAGAAGAGAGACCAGTATACTACATCAGTAGGACCCTTTTTCCAGCTGAAAAGAATTACACCAAGTTGGAGCAGCTAATCCTCGCGCTAGTAGTCGCAACGCAAAAACTTCGGACTTACTTTCAGGCCCATAAAATAATCGTGCTAACGAAAACACCAATCGAGTCCATTCTGAAAAATCTCCAAGCAGCAGGAAGAATTGCAAGATGGAACGCTCAAATCGGACAATACGACATGCAGTATGAAATCAGAACGGCACTAAAATCACAGATCATCGCAGACTTCCTGGCTGAATTTCCAATAGAAGAAGATTACGAAGACGAACCAATTTTGGGAATCGAAGATGACGACGGGCCCGAGGACCTGCTGGAACAGTGCCATCCTCGGAGATGGGAAATTTTCATTGACGGATCAGTAAACAGCGATGGCCGGGGGATAGGCATAGTCTTCACATCACCCAAAGGAGAGCGCACCGTCTTCGCACTTCGGTTGGAGTTCGAAGCAACCAACAATGAAACAGAATATGAAGCAATGATTCATACTTTAAAACGCATGATTAGCATGGAAATCCAGGAAGCCAGAATAACAACGGACTCGCAACTGGTTGTGCGACAATTAGATGGGAGCTACCAATCTAATGATTTATTATCTAAGTATAAGAAGTTAGCAAGAAGGCTTATGTCGAAAATTCCGCATCTCAAAATACGACACATCTGTAGAAAAGACAATAGGCATGCAGATGCTTTGGCGTTCATTGCATCCAAAGTAACAGACAAAAACATAATCTCCATTGAAATCGGAAGGATAAAGCAATCATCAATAGCAGCCGAAGAAGGAGAGCTAGTGATGGCCATTCAAGAAGAACACGACGACTGGAGAACTCCCATAAGGAAGTACTTGGAAAACAGAGAATTACACAGCAATCCGCTAGAAGCACACAAAGTGACTAGTAGATCTGCTAACTACCGACTCATAGACGGAGTCTTACACCGACAGTCATTCTTGGGACCACTGTTAAGGTGTGTGCACCGAGTAGACGGAATCGCACTAATGAAAGAACTGCACAGTGGTGAAGCAGGTACCCACAGCGGTGCAAGAGCATTGGCACAGCGAACAAAGGCCCAAGGGTACTATTGGCCATATATGCATGCCGATGCAAAGAGCATCTCTCAAAAATGTGATCCATGCCAAAGATTTGCTAAGCAAATCCACGCGCCAGCAACAAACTTGAATTCAGTACTAAGCCCATGGCTCTTTGCCAAATGGGGGGTAGACATCGTCGGCCCATTCATTCCAGGAACGGGGCAACGAAGGTACATTATAGTCGCCACCGACTACTTCTCCAAATGGATCGAAGCCAAAGCCCTGCGAAGCCACACGGGTAAATAAGTATTTACATTCTTCTGGGAGAACATATTCTGTCGATTTGGAGTACCCGCAGAGATTGTTTCGGACAATGCCCAAGAATTCCTCAGTGCCGAAGTTAAAGAACTTCTAAATCAATACAACGTAAGGCTCGGTACCTCGACGCCAATATCCTCAAAGTAACGGGCAGGCCGAGGCAACAAACAAAACCATAGGAGACAACTTAAAAAAGCGAGTATTGCCGCACAAGAAGCAGTGGTGCGAACATCTGCACAACGTACTATGGGCATTCCGAACCTCACAAAGACGAGCAACGGGAATGACTCCTTTTCACCTAACATATGGGACCGAGGCAGTACTGCCTACAGAGATAATGATACCAACAGATAAATACAAAGCATGGGAACAGAACTTGTCGGCAGATTTAATATACGCAAAATTGGATGACCTCGAAGAAGAAAGGGAGGAATCTCGACAACACATCATTAATTACCAGAAAGGGGCTGCCCGAGGATACAATAAAAAAGTAATTGAACGAGAATTTCAACCTGGCGAACTCGTACTACGAGAAATACCGCCTTATCAAAAAGGAAACGCGGGAAAACTAGAGCCAGTTTGGGAAGGTCCATACACAATCAAGCAGAAGGCGGGAAAAGGTGCGTATAAACTAATTGACGAAAAAGACGGCCTCGGACTCGGCAACGCGTGGAACGCAAAATATATAAGGAAGTATTACACATAAACTAGTGTACCATGTATCCTCGAAATAAAGAAAATTTTACGACAAAAGCGCCGAACCAAACTCCAAAAGAATGATATAGTCAAAGGCTGTAACGCCGAGGCAAAAACGCCAACAAACAAAAAGGCTGT
>JAJJMA010055233.1:0-17516 GCA_023529015.1 Papaver nudicaule
TATTCAGCATTTTAGAAGAAATTGGATTATTAATTACTTTTTTTTTTTAAATTTATAAGGAGATTTGATGGAAGAAATTGGCTTAACCTATAAAGCAATCGCCATTAGAGAACTTTACAATTGATGTGAATGATTTTTTTATAGATTGGAACTTGGAGTATTTCGGACTAACATGAAACTAAAGGCAGGATGTAGGCATACATTGTAACGTGCTGCTTCTCACTTGCACTCCAACAGTTGAGCTACGGTGATTGTTGTGGCGGGTGACTATGTGAACAATGCCAAGGTAAATGTATGCTTGTATCCTACCTTTATTTTTTTTTCCATCTTTTCCATTCTAAATCAATACTCAAACTGCAATATTTCCCTAACAATCGTCCATGTTCGCAGTAAATCCAACAAAAAAAAATATATGACGCCCCACCACTGTTTGAGTTATGACTGATCAAGGGTGGTGGTACTGCTATGGCTGCCAAAACTTCACGACCAAGGTGGTTGGCTCCGAAAAGGACCAGTGGTGCCCAAATTGCAAAACCGACATGCTACATGTACCCATTCCCAGATTTGGATTGTGGTGTGTCAATCTTATTTCTTCTTTACCAACGGTATCTCCGTAATACAAAAACTAATAACAGTTGACCACATGTATTGGTCAGATTCTGGTGAGCTTTGAGGTGCAAGACGAGACCGATTCTGCATCTATTGTAGCTTTGGCTACCAATCGAAGTAAAAAAATGACGGTGCAATGGCCTTAGATGTTGTCATCAATTTTAGTACATGAGATATTTAGACTTCTTAGCTGTTTTTTTTTTTTTTTGAGATTTTTTTGTTCTATAAGATAGCTTTGTACAGTTTTGTAAGAGTAGAATTTGATTATTATTTTAATTAGATTTTTACCGGTGGTCACAAAGCAAGTTTGTGAAGTTGCAATGGTGTTTTTGTTACCTTTCACACCAACCATATTACAAAATTACGCTATACAAGTAGTCTTTGGCGGCAGATCGATATTTCTGTAACAATATAGCTAAAGTTATGTTCTTGCCATTGCTATAGTCTCCAAACTGTGTGGTTAGAACATCCTGATGTTTACAATATAGTGTGATGGTTTCTAAAACAGTCCAGTGGGATCTTTGTTTCCTTCCACGTACTTGAAACTTTGCTTATCATCCAAATTGTATTTTGAGAGAGTGCTCTCCTAAGAAATGAATAAAAATAGTAGGGCAATGAGATTAGACGAGAAAATACCATCATTTTTTTATAAATTTATGGAAGATTATAATTAGTCGGCAGTATCGTTTATTTTACATTCCTGCCAAAATCCATGGAATCACCCAATTCCATGTCTATGATGGCAGTGGTGTCTGAAGTCTGAAGTCTGAACCATACCAAATTGAATCGCCTGAAGCACTAAGAAAAACCTGATCGTGTCTGTGCCATTATGACACGGGTTACATACTAATAATTTAATGAAATAGAAAGAAAACTTTAACACTCGGATAGGCGTGACAAACTGGACGCTCATTTAACCAGTGAGTCTTCCAAGCACTGGCAATTGATTTTCTTATGCTCGTTCAGTTAGCAACTACTTGAAGATTTCGAACCAAATAATTCTAACTGAACATAAGTTATACTAGTCGTCCATAATACATCGAAAGTTCTAAGAAAACTCCATTTTTTTTCTTTATGAAAAACTTACTTCTAAACCTTGCTCGTTAAATGTGTTTTCGGGAAAATTAACAAAATTTGAATTTTGTTCAGTGTTCGACTCATCTAAGGCTTGGCTATTTTGCCGTAGATTTTCAATAACTGAATCTTCCATTATAAGGTCAATTGCCGGCATACTCATTCATAACTAAACACAAATCTGACTTGCGATTCTCAAACTAATAATGGCTTTTTGACGGTTTTTTTAAAAGAGATAATTGAAAAAGTACCATCAACTTGACATATGTTAAAGAAGAGTACTCCCAAAATTTCTGAATTTTCTAAAGTACCTTTTCCGTTCCATTTTCTATCTAAGTTTGTCAAAACGGATTGTCAAATTACAAGATACCCCCGAACTCTCACCACAATCACCTAAACCTTGAACCACCACTTGAACCCCCACCATATCACCTGAACCCGCCACCACCACCTAAACCGTGAACCCCCACCCTTCAAATTCAATTTCATTTTTATAGATGATAATTGGTAAATATATGGAAAAACAAGACTAGTTGGGCCCTTTGTTTTTTTTTTCCCCGTCTGGTGGGGATTGTGGATTGTGAGAAATGCAAGGTATTATAATTGCAAATACAAGACTACTGAAGAGATCATCAACATCATCAAAGTACTTATCTATAACTGGTGTACAGGGACGAAATTCTTTGCTGGTTATTCTCTATGCATAGTGTTCAATCAATGGGAAGCAATCATGTACTAATTTCTCCGTTTTCTTAATCGAGCACTTGTATCTGTTTAGCTCACTACTACGTACCTTGGTAGTGCGTTAAGTTTTAATTCAATCTTGCCTTTTGCGTAAAAAAGTAAATATATGGAAAAACTGAATTGGAATATGGGATTAATTTGTGTTTGGTAAAAAGTTAAAACCTCCCACATACAGCTAAGAAAATCGACACCCTAAGAGCATCTCCAATAGTTGGTGGAAGTCTTAATTTTTATTGCCACATAAGATCTAAGACCCCATATTCCCCCATATTCCTGAAAATGAATCTCCAATAGTGGAGTTTTAGAGTTTAGGAGTGATGACATGGACTTGAAACTAGACTTTCGGGAAGACCCTCCATTTTATTTATTTTCTTTTAATAATTATCTTGAATTAAGTTAAACGGTTCAGATCTTATGCACATAAAATATCTCAAAGGTTAAACATACACTATTGGAAATACTTTACTAGTTTTAAAGTTAATTTACGTAAAACTTTCAAAATAAAGGTCTAAATAAGACCTCCACGTATGAATTTTTCGACCCGAGATGCTCTAAAGAGGCTTCCACATAAATATAGCCAAGGGCCGTACCGGCAGCTAAGTTTCTCACACTCGGCCAACAAATCCGGCACCGTACGCCCAACTTTTGACAGTGGCACTTTCGTTATATCAGTTTCAATCGAGGGTCAATTTCAATCTAAACGAAATGAAATAGGAAATTCTGAAATCCAAATCACAGTTGTTTCTTTCTGCTTCTTCTTCAGTCCTATTAATTCCCCCCCTTCTCCCCCAATCTCTCGTTGTCGTCTTTGTGCTGACGGAAATCGTAAGGTACGGCGAACTCACCAACATTTCTTCAATCTTCTGATAATTCTCTCAAGTAATTCTTCATTCTTACATGCAATTCCACTAAAACAAGTTATTATGCAAATTATTTTGTGGATTCTTGATTTGTGTTATGTCATTTCGTGAAACCCTAGTTTTTCGATTTCCTTGGAGAAAAACAAGGAGAAGAAGCTCTGGTACTGAAAGATTTTCGTATCTGAGTTGAATTTTGTTTTGGAAGTTTCTGTTGGTGAGATTTTGTTTGTTGAATTTCTTGAAAATGTTGTTGTTGAGCTCGCTTAGTTTACTGTTGTAGGATGTTTTTGAAGAGTTTTAGTGTTGGATTCTTGTAGGTTTATGTATGATTTTATCATATTTGTGTAGAAAATATGTTGAAATTGCGGACCAAAACTAAAACCTAATAAGTTCCTGTGTGATTTCTGTCGATGAATCTTGAAATGTTGTTAAGTTTATTGTTTGAGTTTGGTGTTGGATTTCTGTAGGTTTATGTATATGATTATTATCTCATGTTTTTCTAGTAAGTAGAATCCCTAGAAATTGTAGACCGAAAACGAAAACCTAATAATTCCTGTGTGGTTTCTGTTGATGAATCTTGAAATGTTGTTGAGTTTACTGTGTAAGAATGTGTTTGAGGAGTGTAGTGTTGGATTTTTGTAGGTATATGTTAATCTCATGTTTGCGTAGTAACTAGAAATCCCTAGAAAATATGTTGAAATTGTGGACCAAAAACAAAACCTAGTAATTCCTGTGTGATTTCTGTTGATGATTGAAATGTTGTTGAGTTTACTGTCTGAGAATGTGTTTAAGGAGTGTAGTAAGTAGAATTCCAAGATAATATGTTGAATTATGGACCAGAACAAAACCTAATAAGTTCAAAAAATTAGAGAACAACAGTGGGTAGTTGGCTCAGGTAATCTTAATTGTTGACTTGGATTTTTGTTTTAAACGAAGAGAGGGGATGATTAATCATTGATTAGTTAACTCGATTGATAGTTGTGAAATGATTATGAGGACCGTTGAGATTCACTTTTAATGAAGTAATGTTTGTGCCGATTCTAACGGACGTAAATGATGTACAGCTCTTAGTGATAGGTTTAGGAAGCGAACCAAACCTAATAAGTCAAAATAATGATTCCAGTGTGGGTGGGTAGTTGGCTCAGGTAAACTTACTTGCTGAGTTGAGATTTGTTTTACACGAGGAGAGGGAATGATTAATCGTTCATCAATTAGGTTAGTCAACTTTAGCGCTTGATGATAGGTATGAATAATTTATGACAGTCGTTGAGATTCCCTTTTAAGGAAGTGATGTTTGTGCCGATGCCAGCGGGAACAATGATGTATGGCTCCTAGTAATGATAGGTTTAGGAATGGGGGGGTGGCGTTGCGCGTGAGCTCACTGTTAGGGCAAATACAGCTTACTACGATAATTACATTATGATCCTGTGAGGTTTCTGTTAATGAAGTGCTACTTGCAGATATTGAAATGATTCTTGAGATTTTTCGAGTAGGAAAGTGAGATCCGTTGTTGCATGCACGCATATTATGACCCTAACCAACTAATGACATTTATCTAGGAAGTTATACTTGCATAGTTTTCTCCGTGTCCAGCGCATACAGATGGATATACACTAAATGCGAGCCTGAGTTTTTCCAAAGAGAGACATAGTGATTAATGCAATTTTTGCACGTGGCGTCCATTGTTTGGTGTACCGCATTTGTTTCTATCCCGTAGCTAATTATGTACTTGTTTCCATTTTTTGTGGATTTTGTTCGCCTTCCAGTGGTATAATATCTTCTGCCTCATAAGACCCATAATTAGGTTAGTATAAACAAAGACTGTTTATACTTTATGTTTTAGTTTCTAATACATAAGCTTGTGCCCAGAAAGATAATTATTTCTGGGTATAAGCTTAACCGCTTTGGAACTCTTTGACCCTTTCTCTAAGGGCTTCGAATAAAATAGCTAACTGGTGTTGTAATCCGATTGTAGGAGATGAGTAGTTTGGTTGAGAGGCTGCGGATTAGGTCTGACAGAAGACCGTCATATAATATCGATGAATCAGATGATGAAGCTGATTTGGAGCAACGATCTGCACGTACACAAGAAAAGCCTGAAAGATTTGTCAGGCCTGATGCTGTAAGTTCTGTTCTCCATTTTGCACCTTTTATTGTTTCGATAGGCCTGGTGTTATAGACACAGACGCTAATTTTGTCTCTCCATCGGTATTTTTTGTATACTATCATGTATTATATGAGCAGCTCTTTTCTCAGTTTAAACTAGAGGGTAATGGTTAATGTGGAAGTACAAACACACACCGTTCACTAGTATTCTTAATATTTTCTGTTTTATCTATCTGAACTTGGCACATATTCTGAAGCTGAAGTCACTTATCAAGGAAGAAATATTATCTGAGTAGTGAGCACACTATCTTGAATAGGATTGTACATATTTTTTGCTGTAGATTTTTCTATTTTCTCTGTAATGAAGCAGACTATGCATGTTAACTTTAACACACAAAAAGTTTTATGCCAAAGATGATTCAGTTGGTTTTTACTATTACTAGCAGAATCTATCTACTTGTTGATTTCTTATACTGCCACACTTCATGTAACAATAAGGTATTCTAATATCTGTGCTTGAAATTCCATTGTAGAAAGCTGACTCATGTCAAGGCTGTGGAGAAAGTGGGGATCTTCTTGAATGCGAGACATGCACATACGCATACCACTCTAAATGTTTGCTTCCTCCCTTAAGATCTCCTCCTAGCAGCTGGAGGTGCCCAGAATGTGTATGTTACTGGATTAATGGTTAAATTCTTTTTGAATCTGTTAATACTGGTATATCTGTTGATCCACCTCATGGCGACTCTTGAATGTATACGATACTAGGAGATAACAGTTGATTATTTTTGAATCTGCTAATTGATGTCATTCATTGATCCTTTTTTTTTTTGGGTTGCTGCAGGTAAGCCCTCTGAATGATATTGATAAGATATTGGATTGTGAAATGCGACCCACTGTAGCAGAAGACAGCGATGCCTCCAAGCTGGGTTCCAAGCAAATATTTGTTAAGCAATACCTTGTCAAGTGGAAAGGACTATCGTATTTGCACTGCACATGGTAGTTTCTAGAAACTGATTATGTTAAATTGTGTCCCTTTGTTGTCTAAAAAACAATAACGGTGTTTGGTTAGGTTCTTCGTTTTATTGAAAGATCTTTCAGCATTAATCCAATTGCTATTTAGCTTTTCCCGCTTACAGAAAATTTATCAATAGCTGTTAATTTGATTCCTACAACACTGAACGGAGGTTTTGTTCCGTATGTGCCATTTAATGATTTGGGATTTTGGAATTCACTATTCTGTTATCTATTATTGACCCAGGGTGCCAGAGAAGGAGTTTCTAAAGGCTTTCAAGGCACATCCTGGTCTGAGAACTAAAGTAACTAATTTCAACAATAAGTCAACGACTGCAAATAATTCCGAAGATGATTTCGTGGCAATTCGTCCTGAATGGACTACTGTTGATAGGATTCTCGCTAGCAGGTTAAAGGCCATTTGTTTTGTTTCATTTTGTTTTCCATTTTTCATTCTTTTCATTCATTTGTGAACACACTTTTTTTTTAAGTTGTGATGCCATCTGTTGAAAAATATCTGCAAAATTTTGTTATTTTGTTTTATAAGGTACCACAATTCGGGTGTGATTGTATACATATTTCGTTGGATAAGTTGTTGCTTTTTGTAGTTTAAAGCCTTACTTAGGAACCATAGTCGGACATGAATACCGAACCAAGTAATATTAAACCTCTGTAGAAATATATTTTGTTACCCCTTCAGTTTAGACACTTAGATTTCACTTTCTAGTACTTTGTTTTGTTTTGATAACATGTTTTGTGACTCCAGTGGTTATGCTTTGGCTCCACCGTCTAATGTGGTCTCTTATGTCTTTTATTTTGTGAATAGTCCTGTACTCATTAGTTATCACTATCACACATTTCAGATTACATAATCAATATCTTGCTGTGAGTCTTGACTAAGCATATCTATACAAAGTAGTTCTTCATGCCTATGTTATTCTATCTTGCACAATATATTTTACTTCGCTCCAGGATCCAGCTAAGAGGACATCTTTGCGGTCAATATGCATTTGATTATTTATCTCCACCATATACAATGTTCTATTTTTTCTTCAATATGAAACACTTCATGTTACGTTTCATATTGAAGCATATGTTGGATTCTTCTGGCATATCGTAAGTTACTTGTGTTCGGGCAGGCTCTGAACAATCGTGAAGGGCATTGAAATCTCATGAACCATCAACCCTAGCTGTTACATCGCTTAGTTGTTTATTCTGTGTGACCAAGTTCCTTGATCTTGAAAAGCATTTTAATTTTTTTTTTTTTTTTGATTCCAATCAGGCAGAATGGTGATGAGAGGGAGTTTCTTGTGAAGTGGAAAGAGCTTGGCTACGATGAGTGCTACTGGGAAGTTGAGTCAGACATATCGGCATTCGAACCTGAAATCAAAAGATTTGACAGAATCATTTCGCAGTCTCGCAATCCATCCTCCAGTAAGCAGAAAAGCGCTATTCGAGATGCTAAGGAACCCAAAAAAAAGCAGAAAGAATTTCAGCATTACGAACGTAGCCCTGATTTTCTTACTGGAGGTACATGCTTCCGTAGAACATCCATTTTCCTCGAGGCATATGGTCCTTTTCTATTGTTCTATACGTGCTCTTAACCATTTATACTCATTTATCTTGATTAGATGACCAAAAACATCTTATAATCCCCTTGGGTTGTTGTAGGTTCCTTACATCCTTACCAGCTTGAAGGGTTAAACTTTTTACGATTCTCTTGGTCTAAACAGACACATGTCATCCTTGCAGATGAAATGGGTCTCGGTAAGACTTATGTTTTATTACAAAGAATTTAGTAGTTTCTTTTTTAATTGTTGGTATCATTGTGGATGCACGTCTGAGGATTGTCATTGAGTGCAGGGAAAACCATACAGAGTATTGCTTTTCTGGGATCTTTATTTGAAGAAAATCTGTATCCACATTTAGTAGTTGCTCCTCTTTCAACCTTACGCAACTGGGAGCGTGAATTTGCGACCTGGGCGCCTCATATGAATGTGGTATGTATTATGAGTCTCTGGAATTATCAACTTGTAAACCATTTCGGTATACATCTTGGTAATGAACACCTCATTTTCCGTCCTTCAATATTTTTTTATGTCTGTACAATTATTTTTGAGTAATCCTGCAATGAATAAAAAGGGCCATAAGCCGTTTGCACCTTGTAACTAATTATTTTATAGTTAATCAATGAGGGGTTGGCTGAGCAAATGTTTAACGAAGTTGCGATCTGGGCTCAAAATAAACTTGTTTCAGGTGATGTATGTTGGGTCTTCTGCGGCTCGTTCTGTTATTAGGGAATACGAATTTTACTTCCCTAAACGTCAATCGAAAAAGCTGAAGAAAAAGAAGTCTGGTCAAGTTTTGTCTGAAAGCAAGCAAGATAGAATCAAATTCGACGTCCTTCTAACATCATATGAAATGATTAACGTAGACTCAGCATCCTTGAAACCCATTAAGTGGGAGTGTGTGGTAATACTCATTACTCATTTGCTGGTTGTGTTCCTAGCTAGTTGGCAGCATGTGTTGGTACTGAAATGCTGATATATGTTCTGCAGATTGTTGATGAGGGCCATCGCCTTAAGAACAAAGATTCCAAATTATTTATGTCACTGAAGACATACTCCAGTAATCATCGTACACTTTTAACTGGGACTCCACTACAGGTTTATTCTTCTTCTTAATCAGACTTTGGTTCTTCATTTGTAACCTATTCATGTGCACCATGGGTTATTCCTTGATATCATGATCAACTGATTCTCATTATAAAGTGACTTTAGCGGAGGTACTGGATTCATAATATGAAACTAATCGTTTGCAAATGGATTAAAGTAGAAAGTTCGGACTGAAGTATAATTACTTGTTACTTTTTAGTAGTCAGATGATAGTGAAGTAACTTAATGGCATTTTCCCTTCAGCTTTTGGTATCATGCCAGGAAAAAGTTCACTTCGGTAATTCCTCATTAGGTCTTCAGTAATTTACACACTAAAACATATCATGCTCTCAAATATTGCATTAATCCCTAGTAACAGGCACACGTGTAGAACAATTGTGTCAATTTCCGATAGATATATCTAGTTGCTCAAAGTTTTATATGAAACAGTTTCAATTCACGTAATCCAAATGGCATTATTTGGCATTTGCTTTGAATGTGATTGTAATACATCTCTTCAAATGTTGGTTGTAACTAATTTGGATGACATGGCTGTTGAGGTGTCATCCATGTGTCAGCACACTAGTTACTTCACTTTTCTTTCTATGGATACGTTTCAGTCTTCTCATTTTAATACTTAGTTGGCAGGTTTCTAGCAAATTTTCGTATTGCATTATGTAGAGCAATCGTTTTTATTTCCATAGGACATGCATCTATCTTGATAGTCTGTATGTGAAGAGGTTCCATTAAGGTGTCATTTTTTGACATTTGATTTGAAAGAGATGTAGCTGTCTCCTCAATTGTTGGCTGTACATAATTCAGCTGACATCTGCAATGATCCACATTTATATAGCAGTCTATAGACATGCTTGCTTTAGGATATTTTGTTGAGTATATAGATAAAATGTTGAATCAAAGGGTGAAAGTGAGCAGAGAATAAGAGACAGAGAAGTAAAGATAGAATTAAAAAGACAAAAATAGAGAGTATTTTGGAAACTATTTTAACTGTCCCAAGGCTTACATGTAATCTACTTCATTCCTTGATACATCAGGTAAATTGTTACTTAAACATTATCAAATAGGAGAAAAACAAAGCATAAAGTAATAAATGTATTGAGTAGTGGTTCTCTTGACCCATACCATGTCATGTACCTGACTTTACAATCCGCTTTTGCTTCAGCAATGCTTTCCGTATAAGATTTCTTAGTTTATATGGTATCAGTGACTTTATTTTGCCTTTCATGTTCATTTAGTTTGCTGTGCATCTGTAATTCTATGTAGGAATTCACTGATTGTCTGTTTGATATGCTATGCAGAACAATCTTGATGAGCTGTTCATGTTGATGCACTTCCTAGATGCTGGAAAGGTCAGCTTTATGTCTCATTGATACTTTTTATTTATTTATTGGATCTGGTCGCGTTGATACTTACTAGGGTAGATTTCAAAGATCGGAAATTGGTATTTACTTGTGGTAGATACTTGCAGTTTTCAAGTTTGGAGGAGTTCCAAGAGGAGTTTAAGGATATCAATCAAGAAGAGCAGATTGCAAGGCTGCATAAAATGTTGGCGCCACATCTTCTTAGAAGTACAAATCTTAACTTACTTTAATTCCATTGACAATATTGGTTTCTTGATATTTTTCACTAAATTATCTTGAACTACCAAATAAATATTCATTTCTAGCTGATTTCCTTTTGATGTTCATCATATTGTTCTGGACTACTTTCTTAACTGACATATTTTTCGACGAAAAATATTGCATTTCTGTTTTTTTTTTTTTAATGCATTTCTGAATTAAAAGTTCAAAAAATATGTACTTTATGGTTTTTAGGATTTGATACAAATACACTGTAGTTGTTATTTTGTCATCTGATACATCTGTCCTCATCCTTACATTATTATTATACTCATTCGCAAAAGCATGTTGGATTTTGATCTACTGATACCACGTCTCCACTCTAACACCACTTCTATGAGCATCATCCTGTTACATATTTTGACCCTTACAAGTGGCATAACCAGAGTTAGCCTGTTGCTTGCATTATGTATAATCCATAACTAATATATGATGGCTGAAATGGTAGTATAATAATTTGGTTGTTCCGGTTGGCTTCTTATTTATAATGTGTTGTTTTCTTTTGCTCTTGGTTGTTTTCGTTTTAACAGATATTTAGGTGGATAAGTAACAAAAGACTTTCATGTCTTAGTTTATATGTGGTTAACTTTGCCTCAGTTCTTCTGATGATTGTTGGAGTTGAGAATTTATAAAACGTGCAACATTTGTAGGAGTTAAAAAGGATGTCTTGAAGGAGATGCCGCCTAAGAAGGAACTCATTTTACGTGTGGAATTAAGTAGCAAGCAGAAAGAATACTACAAAGCCATCTTGACACGGAATTATGAGATTCTGACTCGCAAGGGTGGTGGACATGTAAGAATGCACAACTGTGACGAATAATCATCTTGTCTTTGTAGTTGTGGATGAAAACATAAAAGTTTTTGCTTTCGTTCTTTATCCTTTTCGCATTTTCTGCAGATTTCTCTTATAAATGTGGTTATGGAACTACGAAAGCTGTGCTGTCATGCATATATGTTAGATGGAGTTGAACCAGATATAGAAGATGCTGATGAAGCTTACAGGTAACATGCTATGAATTTGATCTTCACCTACTTTTTCCCTATGCAGAGTGGATAATAAATTGCCTTGTTCTGTTATTCATATCTCCTTACGAATGTGCTTAACTTTTGAAAGTATATAAGGTGTATTTTTAGCTTATAGTTGTCGCTTACTATTGTAAACTGAATATGGTGTGCTAAGTTCGAATGCTAATCATGTGCAAATACAAACGAGATATGCACTCTATTTCTAACGTAATAAGCGAGATATACACACAATATATAACATTAATTATGTGCCAGTACGCACTGAAGTATCCACAACTCTTGGTATGCCAACTCAGTCGAAATCTAGAGAAGTTTGTGTGCCTGTGCTACAAAGAAACTGTTACTTCTACAAATTTTAGATATTATTCGAGGTGATCGGATTTTATTCCTCAATAAACATTAATTTCCATTTTCTTGTGATTTGTATTCTTTTCCAATTGGCAGGCAGCTTCTGGATACTTCTGGAAAATTGCATTTGTTGGACAAAATGATGGTGAAGCTTAAAGAACAAGGTCATAGAGTTCTTATATATACCCAGTTTCAGCACATGCTAGATTTACTGGAAGACTACTGTATCTATAAGGTAAAACTCCAAAGAACTTTATCAATATGTGTTTCTGCTAGTAAAAATGAATTTTCGAATCTGTGTTTTACTCTTGTGAATATTCTGCATTGGTGCTCTAGTGTTTTTATTCAAAAGAAACTTTAATAATGTTTATTTTATAAAGAAGAGTAGGGGTTTACATGAGTTTACATTTTGATGTTCAAAGAGTATGTTATGTTGATATACTGGGGCTTCTATTTTTTAGAAATGGCTGTATGAACGGATTGATGGAAAAGTAAGCGGAACAGAGAGACAAGTCCGTATAGATCGCTTTAATGCCAACAACTCTTCCAGATTTTGTTTTCTGCTCTCCACCAGAGCTGGGGGGTTGGGAATAAACCTTGCTACTGCAGACACAGTCATCATTTATGACAGGTGATTAGTTGTTTCTTTATATGTTTTCTTTCTCTTTTGGAGTGCATAATACATATGCTCTTTTAATTGTCGATCTCTTTATATTCTGCAGTGATTGGAATCCTCATGCTGATTTGCAAGCCATGGCTAGAGCTCACCGGCTGGGCCAGACCAATAAGGTTTGATTCCACTGTTTTATTACTTGTTCAATGAACCGGCATCTTATTTTTTGCTGCAAGGTGAACTCCAGGGGCTTGCTGCCACATGGTTATAGTTAAAAATTGATAAAAAAAACAGAGCAAGTTGCATGTTTGTTGATTCCTGCCCATGTATCAGGTAATGATTTATCGACTGATAACTAGAGGAACTATTGAGGAAAGAATGATGCAGCTGACTAAAAAGAAAATGGTTTTGGAGCATTTGGTTGTGGGGAAACTCAAAGCACAAAATATAAATCAGGTATAAGTCTGCTCTCTAGTCCTTACGCGTCAAATATGTGGACCGATTGCGTTTCTTTCTAGGCATTCTTCTAGCAAAGAATTGCCGTACATGTTTCTTCAGGAGTGTTTATTTTTTGTTTTGGGTACTGGGTATGTGTTTCGTACTTTATGAAATTATAACATGCAGTTTGATGCTAAAACGTTATCTTCAGGAAGAGCTAGACGACATCATAAGATATGGCTCGAAAGAGCTTTTTGCGGATGAGAATGATGAAGCTGGCAAAGCTCGTCAAATACACTATGATGATGCTGCAATAGATAGGTGAACTTTGCTCTGCCCTTCTCTTTTATCACTGTTCACAGATGAGTTTTATGTTGGTTACTTGCAGTTTGAAATTTACGTTTGTTACTGTCTGTTATTATGCGTTGTACCTTGAATAGATTGCTGGATCGTGATCAAGCTGGAGCAGAAGAGGCTACTGTAGATGACGTGGTAGATGATGGCGGTTTTCTAAAAGCCTTCAAGGTTTCTCACCCTCTCCCACTAAATAGTGTTTGTGCATATATACGTATTAGGCTCTGATGTCAAGTTATATTTCGGCTGTACTTCATAAACCACTCGTGATTCTATGGTGAGAATAAGGAAGCAGGGGTCTGTTTTTCTATCTATTTGTTCACGTATACAAGGGAATGCACGTGTTTCTTTACAATAATAACTAAGCTATGTGTGGATGTGCTGTTCTCCAGCTGTCGTTCCTTGTAGTCTGAAGATTACATTTGTCTTAAGATCTTATAAGTCTTAAATCTCATTCAGAACCTTTAAACAATCAAAAATCTGACCAACCTCTTAATTAATTGCTGGATGTGTATTCCCCTTTAACTTGCGGTTACCTAACATTTTATCCCCAATGTTTTAAAATTGATGGTGATATTCTGCGGAAAAACTGTGTTTCTCCTTTTCTCATAAAAATCGTATCTTTCCTATTTTGTTTTTATTTGCCGTGCATACATTCATCTGTCCTTATTTTGCCTCTCCTTGTTTTATTTTTTTAAACACTTTTTTTTCCTTATTTCCTATGTCTTTATTTTGGTTCCTCAAATCTTACATGTCATTGAATTGGTCCTGCTAAAACTGTCTTTATTTTGATTTTGCAAATCCTTCATGTATTTATCTTAGATTCGCATTTGATAGTGCTATAAAATGGTCTGTGAACTAGGCTAGACTATTTTTTGATAGTTAACCAATGAGGGATCTGAAATCAAGTGAAGACAATTTCTTTTTCTTGGATTTGACGACGTTGCTTTAGATGAAATTTAGTATCTAGATCTAGATATCTGGGTCTTCTGTAGTATTTAGTAACATTGATTTGCATGATTCTTCCTTGGGTCCAATTAATCACAGTGCCATCAACGCAAAGGTATGAACAGCCTAATTAGTTTTCATCTCAATTATGTGAGTTAGAGCAGTGAGTTTTTTCTTGTGATGTTTAATTTTGGTATTTAGATAGTTGGATTAGATATAAGGCTTATAGTCTGTTGAATTTGTTGATTGAAATTGGTTTTTGTGGGTTGTGTTTTGGATCTGATTTCATTGTCAAATGATAGAAGTTTTGCCTAGAGTTTTTGGTTGGGACGAGTATCATTTTTAAGTGTGATCCGTTTGTTAGTAAAGGTTTTGTTCTCGAACTGGTAGAAGCTTAGTGGAGTGGTCTGTTTTTGTAGTAAAGGTGTTGTGTGTTGTCTCTAAGGTTTGGCATGTTACTGAACATAATTGTGATGATACCAAAAAAATGAATATTTAAGCAAGACCCAAGGGTGTTAGACAAGATTAATAAACTTGAGTTATGGTGGCTATTAGATGAGTAGCCAATTCATCTGATGAAGATGAGAACACGAGTACAATGCTAAGTGCTTGATTAAATGCCCCACCAAGATCTGATCACTCTTCCAATTGTTCTCCGACATTATTAATGATTGATATACTAGTACATTGCTTCAGTACATACTGATGTTTTTCTTGCAATTTATTAAAGCATTTGTGTACTCTGTCACAGGTAGCTAATTTTGAATACATAGATGAAGTGCAAGCGGCAGCTGCAGCAGAAGCAGAAGCACAAAAGGCGGCCTTGCTGAATAAACCTGCTGCCACCAATACAGAAACAAAAGTTTTCTGGGAAGATCTGTTAAAGGATAGATACGAGGAGCATAAAGTTGAAGAATTCACTGCCATGGGGAAGGGAAAGAGAAGCCGTAAACAGGTATGTTCAAACTTCTGTCTGTAATTTCTTGAGGTCCAGGATGGGAGTAATGCGAAAAAAAATTTACATTTGAAGCTGGTTAGCATTGTTGCCTGCACTTTTTTAAAGCCACAATTACCTTCATGAAGCATGCATTGCATCTCCACGAGTCTTTTGTCTCATAAGTTCCGACTACCAGGGCATTCTTATAATTTGGAAATGGGAATTAGTTTAATATGTTTGCTTAGCTATTGCAGTATTGCTCCAACTATTATATAAATCATGCTTCACATTTGTCAAAAGCATCTTTGGTTTTTATCTTTTGTCATGAATTGCAGAGTGTATTAACAATTTGGGTTTCTAATGGAAGCTTATTTCATGCTTGGTGGATGTCTTTGGCTTGTATCAGATGGTATCTGTCGAAGAAGATGACCTTGCTGGACTTGAAGATGCTAGTTCTGATGAAGAATTTGATGTTGCTGAAGCTGACTGGGTGGATGCTGAAATGATCTCTGCTGGGACTGCAGCAGGGAAGAAGCCTCAGTCAAAGAAGAAAGCACGTGGTATCTTCCACTTTCGTCTTCATCTTAAATGATATAGTTGGTGCATTTATTTTCTGCTTGAAGCATAACTATGAGTTTGAACTCTTACAGCAGATGCCAGCGGACCCCTTCCTCTGATGGAAGGTGAAGGAAATTCATTTAGAGTTCTCGGATTCAACCAAAGCCAAAGGGGTGTATTTATGCAGATAATGATGAGGTAATTAAATCAACCAAGACATATCAATTTTTTTTTAATCACACAAGAAATACAAACAAAAAGAAAACGATTGGTTTCCTTCCACTGATAACGGTACAAATATGATGGGGAGAGGTGCTGGTGCTTCCTACACTTTAGATTTTGGATGACAGATATCTAGACCTTAGTTCATGTATCTAGCAATCACTCTTATATTTGGCTAAAGACAAACATGGGTTTTCAAGATTCTACTGTGACAAACGTGATTCTGGATGTTAATTGCTGTCATGGATGAAGCCTGATTTTTTACTGGCGATTTATTTCAGATCTATTTATCTGAATAAGAGACAAAAGATCCTATTTTCTCATCTTCTGTCTCTACTTCGTTGACTGACGCCTTGTTTGTCTTGCAGGTTCGGAGTAGGCGATTATGATTGGGTTGAGTATGCTCCTCGCTTGAAACAGAAGTCATACGAGGAAATTAAAGAGTATGTGTTCATTATTTAAATTGCGTAGTACTTGGAACACTTTCTAAGAGAAAAAAATCGTGTTACGAACATGAATACGGCAGTTTTGCGTTAAATTTCTCTATAAAATAGATCTGTGAACATTCAAGTTAGACAGCACATCCCAATAAAGAGGAGTATCAGTAGGACTAGGGCCTTATACATAGTAGATTATTGCGCTGTGGCATTTTATTACACTTCAGGAATCCTTCGCCCCAGGTTGTTTTCAGATATAAAGAAATTTATTAGCATCATGCTTTGTTGCATTGCAACATTTGTAAGCAAACCTTTAGCCAAATGGGTTTCCGTGATGCGTAGATTTTCCCCTTTTTAAATGGTGGTTGTCCAATGTCTTGATTTTAATTTTTCCTTCTTCAGATATGGAACTCTCTTTCTGTCACATATTACTGAGGAAATCAATGATGCACCATGCTTTTCAGGTGATTTTTCATTGTACAATGTCCTGTGGACTTCTGTGTAGCGTCGCTTGATTTTTTATCTTGAACGTTTATATGCTTTCTCTTGTTTGCGTTATTATTGTTAGACTTTCTTAATATTTTAATAGATTTTGTTTTCTCGTCTGGCTTTTGCAACAGATGGCGTACCAAAAGAAGGACTTAGGATACAAGATGTACTTGTCCGGATTGCAGTGTTGATGTTGATCAAAGAAAAGGCAAGTAACTATTGTTGAGATAATTTTGTTACATGTCTTCGGTGGTCCCACGTATGTTGGAATTGTATATAATAGGATTCGACATATATAGCTGTCTTACTTGCAGGTGGTAGATATAAATTTGTTAGATCAATTTATCTAACCTTACCGTCCTATTTTAAATTTAAAGGTTTTGGTATGATTACTGATTGTATTGAAGTTACATTATTTTGTTTCTGAACTGCATATCTAGCGCACTTG